>CANYBF010911584.1:0-11749 GCA_948192965.1 Dalechampia spathulata | reverse complement strand
TGGGCATAAAATATGATGTTTTGAAGCTCGATCACCAACCAAATTAACTAAGTCATTTTGATGGAGATGGACCTCATTTTAAGAAGCCCAGCTCATTTGCAGCCTACTTTTCTCCAGCACTTCTCAATCCACCGTAGGTCTAGCCAAACTCATGCTTCCATGGGCCTAACAAATCTAACATAGTCCCATGGATGAGATGCACCAAAATTAAAGTTTTGTTATTATCGAGAAGGAAAAGAAGAAGGAAAATAGGGTTGAGATGATACAGATATAGGCAAGAGAGGGGTAGAAAAAGGTGGACCATGAACCATATTTTCAATGGGTAGTTCTTGAGAACTACATATCAAAATCTCATGAGCAATAAGTTATCCATAGAGCTCATGAAAAAAGACAGACTCTGATACGAAACTACAAGGGGTTCAAGAGAACACAAGAAGCTTAAAGGAAGAACCACTAACTCTTTCAAGTAGTTTGATCATAAGATCACGAGCCAAAAAATATAAAGCAGTCATGAACTTATTTATTCAAGAATAAATAACAATGGAGCTATAAAAATAGGCTTTCTACAAGTGTTATTTAGAGATTAAAGGGGTGTCTAAGGCCATAACATTGCTTAAGGAAAGCTTGGAGAATAAAGAAGCCTAAAATATGTCATTTGGGTCTAATTATAAAGCCATAGCCTTATTTTATAAGCCTATGAAGGAGTTAGGCATGTTGGGCCATAAGTTAAGCCTGTTGAAAACCCAATAACGAAAAGAAGACAGGCCAATTTTTAGCCTAATTGGCTTGCATGAATTTTCATGTAATTTTAACCTTATTTTATTTTATTTATCTTCTAAGATAGGGTACGAGTAAAATAACCAAGTCCTTCTTGGTTTAGACTTTCCAAATCCTCTTTGGATTAGAACTTCCATATCTTTGAGGGACTAAGGTTAGGAACTACTATAAATAGGAGCTCTTGTAAGCCTTTAAAGGCATATTCAATTTTATTCAATAAACGATCCTTTTGATTTTATGCTTATGCATGTTATGTTTTTAATTAAGAAGTGAGTATTTGCTTTCTTCTAATTGCATTAGGAAATTAGAGTTAACTTATCAATTTATTTATGGTGTTTTCTCTATTTCCATGGCCTTATTATTTACGTTTCCATACTCTATAGTTTAGGGGTTCAATAGGATGAGGATTTATTCTTCCATTGAAACTATATCTTAGTGCGTGTGAGGGTTTGTGGCATACTTACCATTGGATTCCATGTTAGACTCTGCTTGAAGATTCAATGTTGTGATAATAGAATGGAATTCTACTCCAATATTTCAATAAATAATGACACTAAAATCTGTAGAGGAAAGTGATCTTTCAGCTATCTCCAACTCAACTCATTAGCAAGAGCCTTTGCTTTTTTGAAGATAATAAGCAATAGATAAATCATTCTTTTTAAGCTCTTGTAATTCAATATGAATCTAAAATTGATAATTCTGAGAAATGGTGCTAAAGGCTTTATGCAACACATCCTAAATAGCAAGAGATGAAGTAAGCTCAGTAATGTAAGGAAAAATTTCTACAGTTAATGAATGAAGAATCCAGGAGAGCAACATTTGATCCTTATGAAATCAGATTTCATATTTTGGATTAGGAGTAAAACTAGAATCAATAGAATTAATAATTGTGGGAAAAGGAGGAACACAAGAACCATCAATAAAACTATTTAAGTGTTGATAATTTAGCTAAAAGGAAGAAATTGAGATTCCCATATCAAAAGATTCTTTAGCGTAAGCTAGATGCTAAATGTGTGATAAGCATGAGTTTGTGAAGTGGGAAGAAGAAGCAATATAGCAATAAAAGAAGACATATTTAACATAGTGGGAAAAGATAATTCAGTAGAAGAAGACATGAGGAAGAATGGAAATTCTATGTAGACTCTAGTACCATGTAAACAAATGAATTATCTATATTTTATATTCCTTGGATCATTAACTTCTTATATAATGTATTACAAGAAGAGATAAAGATAACTACAACCAAAGATAAATACAATCACAAGAGATATTGTTACAAATGATAAATATATAGAAGCTTATCTGAACATTCATGAGTTAGGTTCCATCCTTTTTTTTCTTACTCATGATTCTTTATATCCTAGAAAGAAAATCTTCAAGAGGATGTAAAGAGTAGCTTTGCCAAATAGAGGAGAGAGGGAAGGAAATGGGTTGCTCAAGGCTTTACAATTTTAGAAGTAATATCCATTAATTATCATTATACCATCCATGACTTAAAATTATATTTTTCAATTGAATTTCCTTAAATTTTAGTTTATTTCATTTGACTTCATTATAACTTAATTAGATTATGACTATATGATTTTAGAATGGTCAATGGTATAAGAGTAGATGTAATGTTAGGGTGGTGTGGACCAAAGAAGCACAAAGTACAAATGTGATTAGATTTTCATCTTTTAATGTCTTATTTAAAATTTGAATTTTTTATTTGTTAATTGACAATTAATTTGTATAGCATGAAGACAGATTCAAAAATTATATCAAATGATATATTTTTAATCCACATGAAAATACATTCATTTTGAATATAATATAGAATAACTTCAAAACTATACATTATTCATGAATTTTTAGATTGTACATCAAAATTACATTGATCATGTTGGAATCATGGTAAATCATTCCAAAAGTCATATAAGAATGCAATATTAATTGAAATCATCATCAAGTCATTTGTTATATTACATGTAAATGGAGAGATGACTCATATTATATAATGAAAATTCATAGTTTTATTAATATATTCATGGAAAATTCACATAAAATCAATAAATTCCATAAAACTAGAGATGCAAATATTATAAATACCCTAAACAAATAGGATGGGATGAGATTGAGATTGAGATTTTACTAGTCCTAAATTTTTAAGATGAATACATACCTTTCCATCATTTCATGTAATATTTCAGTAATTTTCCAGAATTTGATGCCATATTAGAAGGTGTAAAAACAAACCAGATTAAAGGGAAAATGCTCTATATTCTTCAAAATTAACGCAGGAGTGAGATCCAGTTTTTCTTAGTAAGGTTTTCAATAGGTAAAATCATTGGAATGATATAGTTGTACTAACTTTCCATAAATAGTAAATTAGAGTTCATGGCATTTTAACTATTCGGTTAATTGGAGGAACTCTGACCAACAAGAAGGCCGCCGCCACATTGAATATTGAAATCAACTAAACATAAATATTTTAATCCCTAAGTCTATATGCCACCTCATCCTATTGAATTCTTGTGTTCACTTTCCTATTTATGCCATTAATCACCACTCCTGTTTTAAATAATTAACTAATTAATATCTGCTAAACTTAATTATGTACATCATTATCAACTTAAGTGTTTCTATTTTTTTACATGAATTTCAACTATTTTAGATATTAAATTTATAAAGTATCAATTTTTTAAATTTAAATTAGTCATAAATGAAATAAGACTTTTGATATGAACCAAATTTATTAAACTGAGAATTATTAATATTTCATTAGTTATTTATATCATTTGATAAATAATTTTGATAGATATTCAATTTGATAATTGCTATTAAAATGCAATAAAATTGTATTTATTTGAAACTTATTTTAATATATGTTTTTCTACGCATTTAATACATAATATAAAAGTTAGTCTACAGGATTTGGTACTGTCAAGTTAGTCTAATAGCCTATGGAGATGGTAACAAGTATAAATAGAGAGAATACAAATGAATGCTTGCATATATTTATAGAAGGCAAAGGCCATGAATAGGGCAAAACCACCTGGTGACATGGCTCATGCCCAACTGTGGAATACCTGATTTCACTGATGTAGATCACGCAGCCAACCTGGCTAGCCGTCCCAATAGACGCACACGAGTCGGCTAGGATCTTATTGCTGACACTTATATGGCAGAAAATGATTTAGTCTAGCAAGTCTTTGAGTCATAGTTATCACAGTGCCTCCTCTATATAAATAAAATATGTCTTTTTGAAAGATGCGCGTTGTTATTCGTAAGCCATGTTTGAAGGGTAAATCCCATGGCTGAAAAGGAAGTTTGATTAAGATAGTTTTCTTCGTTGCTTAAAAGCATAAGGAAGCATGTCATCCTTTTGTCCCTTTTTCATGCTTTGACTTGTCATTTTTCAACAATTCCTGCGCTGCATCCAAGTGTGATCCTGCTTCCTTGGTATTCTTTACCAACAAAAACTATAATCCAAACTGCATCTCTACATTTTTATATTTACAGCTGCTCTGCTCGCAAAAACATTACTTTTATAATGAATTCACATTCTGTAGAGCTAGAAATTTCAACAAATTAAAAATAATTTAAACTAATTGGTTATTTAATCATAAATCTTTAAAATAAAATAATAAACAGTAATCAACTTTAAATATTAATTTATGTTGAATGAGACTCAGATAATAATATAGAAGAACACTACTCATGATGTCATAGACATTAAAATTAATGGACTTATGAATGTATATGATAAGTCTATAAATCTTTAGCAGATGGACTTATCCACATCAAAAGCATCTAAATTATTTTTTTAGCTTCAATTACTTCAAGATCAAGAAAACAATTGGTATGATGGTAATATTTTTATATACTTCCAGAATATGTTAAATTGTTTTTAGATTTTATTTAATAATTAAAATTTTTGAATTGAGCAATTTCTATATTATTGATTCATGTATGTATACATTTTAAATTTGATGAATATTCACATGCAATAATGTATTAGAGATTATTAAATTCTTTCAAAAATTTATTTCTACAATATAAAATGTGATATAATATATATAATAATATAATAAGAGACCGCCCATGCAGCTATACGTGTATAAATTGTGAGAGTGGTTAATTGCAGTCATAGACAGAAGTCTGAAATGGAAGGAGAGGAAAGAGGAAGAGGAGGTTTGGTATTTGCTGTAAATGGGAAGAGATATGAAATCGCAGCCGTGGATCCATCGACCTCTTTGCTGGAGTTCTTGCGTACCCAAACCCCTTTCAAGAGTCCCAAGTTAGGCTGCGGCGAAGGTACCTTCTTCTATCACTTTTTATTTCCATTACTATCTAGCCATCAACTTGTACTCGTTTCTTTTACTATACTCGTAGAAACGCTTGCCAAGTTCCCTTTTCTTTTAACTAATTTTTCACTGTTCTCGCTTCTTTTCTTGCCTATATGAGGAAATAGCATAAAATTGGCAAATAAGAATTGTAATGAAGTATTATAATGGGTTAAGATTGTGAATTAGATACAATTCTGCCTAATTTTAAAAAAAATTATGCGATGTGTTCTAAGAATAATAATTATCAGGTGACAGAAGGATGCCTAGTATATTGTTTACGAAAAAATATAATATAATATAACGACTGATTAGCATCTAGCGATATGAGGAGCTGTAATTTAATGTGATTTAAGGTCCTAATCTTTTAGTAATGATGCTATTGACTCCTTTAACACTAAATAAATTCTGACAAAACTAGGATGAGCATCTGCATGTCCATGTCCTCTAGCTTCTTAACGTATGAAATAAATGGCTTTTATATTATTCACTAAAATAGACTAGAATTTTTTTATTGAATTAGGGACCGTGGCCGTCCGTGACGGTTCATCCAAAGTATCTTTTCCATATATATATAATATATTATGCCACCGGTTGACACATGGGAAAGAGAGAAAATATACGTGTATGATTTTTGCATAATACGTAGGTCAAATTAGTAACAACTCAGAATCTGAATGACAAACAAATAGAAATAATATATAGTATACTTCCAAACACTATATATGAAATTCAGTCCCATTTGTTTAAAAGCTAACAAAAACAATTGAAGAGCTCAATCCAAACCACCTCCAAAATGATTTCTCAAATAAATCAAACGTCCTCGCTTTTATATCCACTCTAATAATACATGTTAATTTGAATAAAAGTTTAAGATAATTTTCGAAATTATTGATTTAAGATAATCTCATATCATTTTTTAAATTTTATAATAATAATAGTTTTTCATGTAAAAATAATGATTTCTTATGGTAAATCTATGATAAATTTGAACTAAATTTTTTATTAATTAAAATAAATTTAAAGTATATCTATATTAAATTTTTAAAATATTAATTTTATAAATTTTCAAAAAAATTGACATTTTTATAACATTTTCATCTAAAATTTATTTAATTTATATTGAATTTGATTATATTCATACCTAGAAACTAATGCTGAATAAAGTATGGTATAATAATATCAAATCCAAATTCATTATCAAACTTAATCTAATATTAATGAATCAACTGTTTTAGTTTATAAAAAATATTATTGTATATTATTTAAATTTCCTGCTATTTAAAGTTATTATTAATATTAATGAGTTAAATGCAATAAATAATTTATAATTGATTATATTAATAATTTCATGTGTATTTAATATTTTATTGTTTTACTTTATATTGACGACGTATTAAAAAATATATTCATTAGGTAAATTTTCAAAAACGTCAACAAAGAAAAAAAGAATTTTTAAAAATATATTATAAACATCATATTTTTTTCAATATTTAATATAGTTTTTAGTAAAATTTTTTATAAATTTAATATAGATTTAACATTAAAAGCAATTATTTTTAAAAGAAAAAAGTATTATTTTTATGAATGGTTAAAAAAAATCTGATATTATTGTAAAGTGAAAACAAATTTCATTATTTTTATAATTATTTCTATTTTTTATTGGATAATAAACTACCAATGCATTATCTAATATGTTTTAAATTTAATAATAGATTTAAAAATTTACACTAAATTAAATATAATAAAAAATGATTATACTTAATTAATTAAGTTGAATAAGAACTATCCATTGTCATTCCTAACTACTAATAAAATGGGTCGAGAATTAAGGAAGAGAGATGAAGAGCGAGTCCAACATTTGCCACTCATGAAATATTAACAAAATAAGCAATTAATATTAATAATTAATATGAAGTGATTCCTTTTTATTTGAATTAATTACAATTATTTATAGATATTAACAATTAGAAAATAATTAACATTGGCATATACTTGATTAATAAATAAATAATTATTGAATTAATTTTGAAAATAAATGACAGAATTAATTAATTTTAATTTATATTTTATAATAATATGATATGAATTTTGAAATTTATAAAAAATAATGGAATATTCTGAACATATTTTTAAAAAAATCACTTAATCATTAGCATTGCTCGTTGTTTCAGAACCCAGTTCGATGAGCTAACTGGGGAAACTGATGACCTGGTCAGTTAACTCATGACCCAATTATTTCCTCCTTGTTCTCTTCTTAAAAGTCTATGGGCGAAAAATATCATAATCTTTACTATAGTTTATAATTTTAGATAATTTTAATCAATTTATCTTAAATTCTAAATCTTTTATATTAATTCTTCAATTTACTAATTTAACTCTATGTAGTTATTGGTATATCTTAAATAATTAATTATCAGTGTTATTTATCTTATGAATTTTTTAAATGTCATCTTAAAGATTAATATAAAAATTAAGAATATCATTTAAAATTTAATAATTTTTTTAAAATAACTTTTTTTAATTTTATAAGAGTTTTACATGAAAACTAAATAAAATAATTCAAAATAAATAATTATTTGTAAAAAAATTATGAATGATATAATTTATTTATTTAAATCGGGTACTGTTGAAAAATGCCAGTTCTGAAATTTGGACTGATGATTACTTCAATAGTTAATTCGAAGCTTCAGGACAAATATGATGTTTATTCCAATTTTATGATTCCAGGTGGTTGCGGTGCATGTACTGTTCTGCTTTCCAAGTATGATGCCGAGCTTGACAGAGTAGAAGATTACACAATAAGCTCATGTCTGACATTGCTTTGTAGTGTGAATCGATGTTCAATTACAACAAGTGATGGCATTGGTAATAGTAAACGTGGGTTTCACCCAATTCACCAGAGGTTCGCAGGATTTCATGCTTCTCAGTGTGGTTTTTGTACTCCTGGAATGTGCATGTCAATCTACGGAGCACTTGTTAATGCTGAAAAGACCACTAGACCAGAGCCTCCTGCAGGATTTTCCAAGCTGACGGTCACCGAAGCTGAGAAAGCTATTTCAGGAAATCTTTGTCGATGTACTGGATATCGACCAATTGTTGATGTATGCAAAAGTTTTGCAGCGGATGTTGATATGGAAGATTTAGGATTTAATTCATTCTGGAAAAAGGGAGATAAAAAGGAATTTAAGATAAGCAAGTTACCTTTGTATAACAGTGACCACCAGATTAGCACCTTCCCTGAATTCTTGAAAAGGGAAATTAAGTCTTCCTTGATTTCGGATTCATGGTACCAACCATCAAGCCTTCAGGAGCTTGAGAGCTTTCAAAAAGTAGTTGATGGCAATAGTTGCATCAGAATGAAACTAGTAGCTGGTAACACGGGTACAGGTTATTACAAGGAACTGGAGAAGTATGATAAATACATTGATCTCAGATATATTCCTGAGCTCTCAATGATTAAGAGGGATCAGACAGGGATTGAAATTGGGGCAACCGTGACCATTTCTAAAGTTATTGAAGCTCTCAGAGCAGAACATAGTCGTGAATTCTCAGGAAGTGTGGTTGTTCTCGAAAAAATAGCAAACCATCTAGAGAAAATTGCTTCAAAATTTGTCAGGAATTCAGGTAGTATAGGCGGAAATTTGGTGATGGCACAAAGGAAACAATTCCCTTCAGATATCGCTACCATACTTGTTGCTGCTGGTTCATTTGTTGATATAGTTTCAGGTACTAACCATGAAAAGCTTACTTTGGAGCAGTTTCTAGGTAGGCCTCCAATGGACATTAAATCTCTCTTGGTAAGTATTAAAATCCCAACTTTTAAATCAATTAAAGAGGCATCTCCCCGATGTGATAGTAGGTTGTTGTTCGAAACATATCGAGCTGCACCAAGGCCTCTTGGAAATGCTTTGCCTTACATGAATGCTGCCTTCCTTGCTGAACTTTCAAGCTCAGAAGTATCTGGTGGAAATGTGTTAGCTATCTGTCGACTTGCTTTTGGTGCTTTTGGGACCAAACATGCAATTAGAGCCAAGAAAGTTGAGGAATTCTTAACAGGAAAACTATTGACCATTGGTGTTCTGTATGAAGCTACACAATTGGTTAAAGCTGTTATAGTTCCTGAAGATGAGACTCCACATCATGCATACAGATCCAGCTTGGCTGTTGGTTTTCTTTTCGACTTTCTTTACCCATTAACAAATGTCATTAGTTATGGGATCCAGAATGGAGACAATGCCAATTCAATATCTAAGAATGCTAAATTGGAAGACAAATATGATGCAAGAGATCATCATGAATTCCCTCGTTTGTTGTCATCATCAAAGCAGGTGATTCAATTACATAAAGAGCACCATCCAGTAGGCCAGCCACTTGCAAAATCTGGAGCTTCATTTCAAGCTTCTGGTTAGTATTGTCATGTTCATTATTCCAACGATAAGAATATATACATATAATTTATATATATTATGGTTCATTTTTTATATATAAGCTAATGCCGTAATCATTTGACAACATTTGCAGGTGAAGCTGTTTTTGTGGATGACATTCCTTCTCCAAGCAATTGTCTTCATGGGGCATTCATTTATAGCACATAGTCTTTTGCAAGAGTAAAAGGCATAAAATTCAACTCCAAATCACTCCCAGATGGCGTTGCATCTCTTATTTCTTTCAAAGACATTCCAACAAGTGGGACAAATGTTGGAATAACCTTTGCATTTAGTACTGAAACATTGTTCGCTGAGGAGCTTACTCAATTTCCCGGAGAGCCTCTTGCTTTTGTGGTAATTTCATTCATCAACTATCCAAAACATAAATTTAAATGCTAAGTGTACATGATTATATCATGATGTTGATGACTATGATGATGCAAGTTCATTTTACTGTTTTGCATTGACTGTCAAATGAATTTTATAGGTTGCAGATACACAAAAACATGCAGAGATAGCATCAAAACTCGCAGTGGTAGAATATGATACAGAAGATCTAGACCCTCCCATTATAACTATAGAAGATGCTGTTAAGAGATCTAGCTTTTTGGAAGCCAACCCTTTTCTTTATCCCAAACAAGTGGGCGATATCTCAAAGGGAATGGCTGAAGCAGATCATAAGCTTCTTTCTGCCGAGGTGTTTTCTTGTGTTAAATTCCTCTTTGATTTTTATTATTCTTTTAATATTTTAACTCACTATCAACTTTCTATTGAATTTATTGTATCTAGATTAAGCTACGATCCCAATATTACTTTTATATGGAGACTCAGACTGCCCTTGCTGTGCCTGATGAAGATGACTGCATGACAGTGTACACTTCTTCCCAATGCCCTGAGATAGCCCATGTTACAATTGCGAAATGCCTTGGTGTTCCTGAAAACAATATTCGTGCCATTACCAGAAGGGTTGGAGGAGGTTTTGGAGGAAAGGCTATGAAATCTGTGCCTGTAAGCATGTTTGAGGAAATTTAATTTCTTTACTATAATGTTTTATATCGACACTTTAAGTAAGATTATCATGGTTGGAATTCGTTATTTGTATTATTCAATGCATTATGCACTAGTTTATCCTAATTTGATTGCGTCTTTTATTGGAATGCGGTGGTTTCAGGTTGCCACAGCATGTGCACTTGCAGCCTACAAGTTACAACGCCCTGTGAGGACATATCTCAATCGTAGGACTGACATGATAATGATAGGTGGAAGACATCCTATGAAAGTAACTTATAGTGTAGGATTCAAGTCTAATGGAAAAATTACTGCATTACAACTTGATATCTTGATCAATTCTGGCATAAGTTTAGATGCAAGTCCAATTATTCCTCATAACATTATTAGTGCACTTAAAAAGTACAACTGGGGAGCTCTTGCTTTTGATGTAAAGTTATGTAAGACAAACTTGACAAGTAAATCAGCGATGCGAGCCCCTGGTGAGGTTCAAGGATCATATATCGCAGAAGCTGTGATTGAACACGTAGCCTCTTCTCTTTCCATTGATCCGGATTCTGTGAGAGCTGTAAATCTTCACACCTACGACAGCCTTACATTGTTCTACGGTCATAGTGCAGGAGAGCCTTTGGAATATACTTTAACTTCGATATGGGATAAGTTGGCCATATCTGCCAGATTACATGAAAGGAAGGAAAGCATAGAAGAGTTCAATAGGTGTAATTTATGGAAGAAAAGAGGCATTTCATGCATACCTATTACCTTTGAGGTGGTGGTGAGACCAACTCCAGGGAAAGTAAGCATTTTAAGTGATGGATCAATCGTTGTTGAGGTTGGGGGTATAGAGTTAGGCCAAGGGCTTTGGACCAAGGTGAAACAAATGGCTGCTTTTAGCTTAAGTTCAATCAGATGCGAAGGATTAGAAGACATCTTGGATAAAATAAGAGTAATACAATCTGATACCTTGAGTTTAGTTCAAGGAGGGATGACTGCTGGGAGCACCACCTCCGAGGCAAGCAGTGAAGCGATTAGGCTTTGCTGTGAAATCTTAGTTGAGAGACTGAAACCTTTGAAAGAAAGGTTAAATGGGCAAATGGGTTCTTTAAACTAGGAAATGTTGATTAGTCAGGTAATCTATTCGAAGCCATACTCCTTTTATTGATTTTTAACTCTTTTACTTGTCATTCTTCAGATATGGAAATGTTTTTT
>CANYBF010911559.1:0-10888 GCA_948192965.1 Dalechampia spathulata | reverse complement strand
GTATGAAGTGTATTTTGTAAGTACAGAATACACAGAACTGGAAATAGGAGCGGCGGGCCCCACAGCGTAGTGGGCCCAAGAGATGGCATAAGCGATGCCAAATGCTGTGCCTTGTGTAAGGCAGCTGGAAAAATGTGTTCTATAAGTACAGAACACACTTTACAGGTTATTGGGGACCGCGGGCCCCGTTTCCGTTTGGTGGGCCCCACTTGGGTACTATTCATTATGAATAGTACCCAAGGCCAGAAATGCAAAACTTTGCATTCTAATTGTTTTGCCCTTGTACAGGCAATAGGGATGGGTGTTCTACGCATACAGAACACTCAGAATACGCGGCGAGTCCCGCCAGGCGCCATGGTGGGCCCCACCAGTCCTGAAATGTTCTGTGCACCAGAACATACAGAGAAAGACACGTAGGCTTATACGCATAACAGGGATTGATATCAGAGGTTAAATCCTAGGCAAATCAATAAAATCCCTAAGTTATACAATAGTGAAAAGTCAGGGTCAACACTAGTAAACTAAAGGGTGAAAGGGTAGGAGAAGGAACATTGACACTAGAAATGGAAAAGAATTTGATCAGTTTCTTCTTTTGATATCAATGTTCTTTCCTTATTTGTTTCACCATTGCTTTCACTTGAGTTAATTGAGCACTTTTCTTATTATTGCTAGACTCTAGCCTTTTCACGGTTAACCTATCAACGTCCTCTTCTTCAATCCTTTAGTCATTATGCCTTTCTTCTTGCTCACCATCATTCTACTCATTGTTATCTCCCTCACGTATAAAATGATCATAGTGGCTCACTATAAAACATTTGATGTAAGGCTTAAGAAGTTCTCTTTTTGGAACAAGGAGTCCTACAACATGCAAGTGCTTGGATAAAAATTTATCAAAAGGAATTATAGTTAATTCAAAAAAAATCCACATCATAGTAATCTATAATCCCATAAATGATATATCCTAAGCTCAACTTCTTGCTCTAAGGTTTGACCATTTATATAATTTCATAATATGATAAGACATCTAATATGGCTAATCATTCATGACATCCTATATTGTAAAGAATTCCTGCTATGTCAGCTTGCTACTTTCCACTCTCGTAAAAATGGAAGCAATCATAAGTTTATGCAACACTAACATAGCATGGTCTTTAATAAATAAATTAGGTGTATTATAGAAATCAAATACATGGTTCCTTCCTATGATCTGAGAAAAAAATTATGCAAGTTTGAAATTTTTATCATTTTTAAAGATTCATTCTCAAGGAAGATCAAAAACATTCTTAAGCATCCCATATACCATTTCCATAGGCTTACCTCTCATCTAAAACTTAATCTTACCAAATTTATTATCAACAAAATCACAAGTGGTATAATACTCATGAGTAAGTTCTATACAAATCATATGGTCATTGCAAATAAAAGTTCCCCATCATAGTTTTGAAGCCAAAGTTAACAAATGATCTTTCAATTCTAAATGTTCTAATAAATCTCAATTAAAAAATAGTAAGGAACAATCAATTTTTTATGTACTTATTGCAATTTCCTACCTTCTTCTTGAGTATAAATTGAAAATGAGGCACTAAATTCTACTATAATATTAGGAGTAGAGACATGAGGTGCTTTTCTCTTATCTTTATTATACCAAGTTGGATGCTTGTAACACTTAAAAAATGATTTAAACCAGAAAATAACTTACACCCAATCAATAAACAAATTTATTCTTAAATACTAAAAAAACATAAAATATAAAATTTATTTTCATTTATTTTCATTTTTCCTTGTTTTTGGTGTTGTCTTCTTCCATACACTTATTATAGTATCATAATTATTAAAGCTTAAAGGAGAGAGAAACATATGAACCAATGTTAGCAACTATGGAATCATAAAAAAATAAAAACTAAAAACTAAATCATAAAAACAAAATATAAATAAAGAAAGGAAAGGAAAAAAGAAGAAAACTTACTTGTAGGAGTTATTCAATCTTGCAAGAATTAAATGGAAGCAATTGGAAACTAATTTGAGAGAAAGAAACCCAAAGCATAGATGATAAAAATAAATAAAATAAAGAAAGGATAGTGGCTTGGTTTTCATCCTTTAATATGTATACCAAATGAGTAAATTATGACTTAAAATGCAATTAATTTGAAATTATAATAGTTCTTTAACATGTCATTAGTTCATTATCAAAGTCACGAGCATGATATTAAAAAGAAGAAAACTTACCTTGCCTTCTTGTCTAGTTGCAAGCGTAACAAGAGTGTTGTAATTGTGACAACTTACTTTCCCTTAAACTCGTCCTTCTAATCATGATCACACCAGTGATGTTACGAGTATGATAGTTTATTCTCCTTTATTTTGTACTCTTCATATCACGACTACACTTAATGTCATGAGCAATAATAATTTACCAATCTTGAAAATTTTTTCTTTGATTCCTAAATGCTCCTTTAAGACATACTTAAACAAAAAATATAAAATTACACCAAACTCATTAAAATAAAAGAAATAAATCAAAAACATAAAATTCAAACAATATTTACAAGCTAAATTTAAGGTCAATAGCAAGATCTTAACCTTTAAGGATAAGATATTACCTCTCTTGGCTTATGAATTAAGCCATTAATGTATGCCTTGCATCATCATTCATTTACCTTCAATTTCTCATCCTTATCATTTTTAAGCTCTAAAGCTCCACTATTAAAAATACCTACTACCTCAAATGGACCACTCCATTAAAACTTAGTCTTGCTTAGGAATAATCTACATTGATTGATAATTATACACTAGAATCTTGTCCTCTACCTTGAATGCTTTCCTTCAAATAGGCTCATCATGTCACTTCTTTGTTCTCTTCTTGTATAACTTAAATTTTCATATTCTAAGTACCTTAACTCTTCAAACTCTTGTAGTTGGAGAAGCCTCTTCTTCCCTACTTTCTTTAAATCATAATTCAAAAATGTAATCACCTAATAAGCTTTATAATCTAACTCCATTGATAAATGACATGTCTTCCCATAGAACATCTTATAAGAGGTGATACTTATAGGTTCTACGATAGGCTAAAAGTATATCATCAAGCTTAGCCAGCTAATCTTTCTTGGAACCACTAATCATTTCTCCAACATTTTATTTAGCTTCTTTTTAACCACTTCAACTTGACCACTTATTAAGAGTGATATGAAATTGCCACCTTATGATGCATATTATATATTTTAAACAACACTTTGAGCTTAACATTATAAAAATGTAAGTCTCTCTCACTAGTTAGCACACATGGAATCCTAAATCTAGCAAATATTTTCTTTATGAATTGACTTACCACCTTTCCATCATTAGTAGGATTAGTAATCACTTCAGCCCATTTGGAGACATAATTAACCCCCATCAAGATGTACTTATTTCTTATTAAAAAAGGAAATAGTCCTATAAAGTTCAAACCCTAAACATCAAATACTTCCACTTCTAATATTAAAGAAAGTGACATCTCATCTCTTTTTAAAATGTTCCTAGTCCTTTAGCACCTATCACATCACATTATAAACTCCTTACATCTTTAAATGGTGTTAGCCAATTTTAAAATCTAGCTTACCATCTTATTTACACCATGATGACCCACATAGGAAGAATCATGGTAATGAGTTAGTATTAATAGCATTTTTTATTAAAAAAAATTTTCTTGTTAAGCTATCAACACAAAGGCTAAATAAGAATGGTTCCTTCTATTATTAATTCTTCATTTTAATGAGAAATATCTTTCATTATTGATGAGATTAATCAGAAGGAACTATACCATACACCAAGTAATTTATCGTATCAACATACCATGGAATCTCCAATTGTTAGATGAGAAATATGGCCTCATTTGAAAATTCTTTCCTAATTGGACTACCGTTAAAATCATTGATTTTTTCAAGATGAAATGATCAATAACCACATTCTCTACTCCCTTCTTATCCTTTATCTCAAGATTAAACTCTTAAAGTAAGACAACCCATTGAATTAACCTAGGCTTAACATCATTTTTGGAAAATTGAAATCTCTAAGTTGCATGGTCAGTAAAAATAATAACTTTTGAACTAAGAAGATAATCTTTAAATTTATAGCATGCAAACGCTACTCCTAAGAGTTTCTTTTTAGTTATTGTGTAATTCAATTTAGATCTTGCTAAAGTTTTACTAGCATAATAGATCACATGTAATACCTTATCGTTCCTTTGCCCTAACACACATCATATGATAAAGTCACAGCTTCACACATGAATTGAAAAGGCAAAGACTAATCTGATGAAGCTAACATTGAAGTGGTTGTAGGAGCCTTTTTCAACTTATTAAAAGCTTTTAAAGATTTATTATTAAAGTCAAATGAAACATCCTCAACTAAAAAACTTATTAAGGGTCTCATAATTATAGAAAAATCCTTAATTAAGTATTGGTAGAATCCTGCATAGCCAAGGAAAGCCCCTGCCCCTTTCATATTCTTTAGAGGTGGTAATTTTGATATTACCTCAATTTTCACATTATCTACATTTATGTTATGCTTAGAGATCTTATGCCTAAGCATTATCCCTTCATCTGCCATGAATTGATACTTCTTCGAGCACCATGTTGCACCCATAAATAAGGGGCTAGAAGAATGTGTATATAAATTCTTAAGAAATGAACTAATGTCATAAATGTAAATTTTAAGAACTTTGAATTTAAGCTTATTTTAAGTTACATAAGCATAATCGGGTCAATCGTGGAGACTAAATATAACGTATTCGGGACAAGGAATATGGTGGAATAGAATAACATTTGAGATAAAAACTAAGTTTAATATACGAATTAGAAGTATTAAAGTTAAGTGTGCTTAAGTGGGGAGGATGGGTGACCTCCCCGAGAAATACATGATTTTCAATCGCGTAAGCTGTGTTAGACGAATTAAGCTATGGAATCTTATCTAGAGTAAAACAAGGATTCTATCAAGTTATTTGGAGGTGTTCGGGATTGAAATATAGCTAAGAATATCAAATAGAACACATTTAGTATTATTAGGATTATTTAAGGGTAAAGTTGGAATTTTGAAAAATTGGTAAGGGTAATATTGGAAATTCCAATTTTAAGGATTAAATTGCTAATAATAAAAGTTAAGGTACTTAATTATAATATTTAAAGATTATGGAAGGATCTATTTGGTAAAATTGAAAGTTTAAGGGTTAAAGTGTAAGTCCTTAAAAATTTAAGGACTAAAGTGGTATTTTTACCAACTTTAAGTCTTATATTTATTAATTAAATAAGAAATAAGGAGGAAATAAGGGAGGAAGTTGAAAATCAAAGGGGAAAGAGAAAGAAAGAGGAAAATCAATCTTTTAAGGTAATTTCTAACCATTTTTCATGATTTTTTAAAACAATTTTCATTGAAAAAGTAGTTGTTTTTAATTCTCTATCTATTGATATAAATTTTATCTTGAAAAAATTTGGAATTAAGTTGATGGAGCTAAAAGATGAATTAGGGATTTTTGTGAATTTTTGAGTTAAGGTGGTTTTAAATTGATTTAATGATGGGGAATGAAAGAATAACATGTATTTACAATGAATTAAGTTTTATATTGAATTAAAATGACGCAAAATATCTTGTACAAAGAGAGGAAGATTCGATAAAGTATGGAGGGTTGATGAATATATGTTTTAGTTTGATTAAATGCATGAAAATGGAAGATAATGTGATAGAATTAATGATTTCAAGAAGAAATGTGAAAGAATTAAAGTGAAATGGTAGGAATAGATATTAATCTATTCGGCCAAGGTAGGAATGGTATGAAGGTGTTGAATTTAATATGAAATGAAAGTATATTAATGTTAATTAGGATGGAAAATGAGGGTTTAAGGTGTTAGAAGTGAATAAAATTCAAAGAAAATTAATAGAATTAATGTTAGAAGAATTCAGCTATTTATGGTTTTATTTTCTAAGGATGTGTTTGATTGTATTTCCTGTTGGAAATGGAGTTAAATGGTTGGTTGTGTAGGATATGTGATGAATATTGTGTAAAAGTTTAGTCAGATAGGGTATCGGTGGAACTAAATATCATATCGAATGTATTTAGTGTTAATTGTGATATGTATATATATAAATGTGATGTGAATGTTATTTGATGATGACTTGGAGTTGTGTAAATGATAAATTGGAGGAAGGGAATTATGTTTTCTGTAGGTGGATTTATAGATTTGAAAGATTTGATTTTGGGATATCTGAATTATAAACGAAACTCTGTCAGATTTGCGTTAGAATTTTATACTTTAGATAAGTTGATATATAAGTTATAAAAGATGTATTGTATGGATATCAAATAATTATGGTGAATTAAGGTGGCTGGAAGTGGGAACTAAATTTTCAATTATTCTGTAAGTTTTACAGTAATGAAAAAGAATAAGTTTAAGCTTATTCTAATTGTTCTATCACTATTTTGTAATACACTTGAAGGATTTAACAAGGAGAATTTAGGAAAAAGAAAGGAAGTAAAGGAAAAGTCTATTTGAGGTTTGTGCACAATAAATATGAAATATATTTGTTTTAAAATCATTTTATATGAAATAATTATTTAATTATCTATTTTCTATGAGAGCTTACAGAATTGATATTTGTGTTGCTTAAGGATTCTTTTATATGAAAAATGTGTTTTACTTGAATAAATATTTATTTAACTTATTTTATATGGCATCACCTTACTTGATGTATAATTTAATGAGAATTGTTGAAAAGAATTATGTTTTATAACTGGTAATAAATAAATTACAATGAGATATTCTTCATCGGGTTGAAGGTTGAGACTCGTTCCCTCCTCAATGAGAGGTGTGCACACTAGATTATAAGATATCACATCGGGATGGGATTGAGACCCGTCTCCCATTTGAGTTATAGTGATATGATTATTGTAACTTATGATTCAGATAGTATGGTATGATATAGTCACCTTAGGGGTGGGATTGAGACCTGTCTCTTATTCTAGTTACAGGTTATTGTAACTTGTCACATAAGTTATTGATATAATGGAAATGGTTAATAATGCAAAATGATTTATTTTCATGATTTATAAATTTGAGAATTTTACAATATAAGATGATTATTTAATTGATGATTATAAAATGTTTATTCTTTCATACATTAAAGAAGGTATGTAATTGTTATTATTTCCTATATTATTTTTATTAAACCTTGTTATTTAAATATCGTTTATTGTGCATTGCTGAGTTTATACTCAACGTTCCTTTTTATGAACTCAAATCATAGCAGTGATAAAAATAAAGTCTAGACGAGATTTACACCTGGCAAGCTATAGCTATTAGAGAAGGACGTTTAGGTAGCTAATTTAGTATCTGTGTTTATATTAAATATAATATAAGTATGCAACTATTAAAAATACCCAGAGATAAGTGCACTGTTACATATTTATCATAGTTATATGATGTATGCACATATATAAATGAGTTTGAGTTTTTTAATAGTTTGTTACCTTAAAAATAGTTGCTTGTATGAGAATTTGACTGGATTTAATGAAAGTTCTTTTCGATAGCTTTTATTTAAGTGATAGTAAGAATTTAAAATTCCCTCATTTTCATGA
Organism: Dalechampia spathulata; assembly: GCA_948192965.1. NCBI lineage: Eukaryota > Viridiplantae > Streptophyta > Magnoliopsida > Malpighiales > Euphorbiaceae > Dalechampia > Dalechampia spathulata. The sequence goes on along the minus strand of CANYBF010911559.1, from coordinate 3,288 downwards.
TAAAAAATACGATCAAAATTTCTATACTGTTGTGTTTGATAAATGTTTTCTATATTGCTTGGAGTCTTTTAACTTATAAAAGTTATAGAACATTGATTTTGTTTTACTATAGCAATGAGTACTATTCATAAATTATTATTCATCAAGTAGTATTCATGAGTTACTATTCATCAAGTTATGTAATTTTGTTTTAACATCCTTTGTAATATGTTTAGCGGATTTCAGCATGAAGTGGGATTTGTTAAGCATATTATAAGAGCATGTCATGCCTTAAAGGAGGGGTAACGTGTGACATACCAAATTGGTATCCTCACATCTTACTGACACTTTTCCTAAATTCTACAAACATCACTCAAATAAATCTCCAAATATCAAAAAATCATCCATCAAGTCCTCAATCATATTCATAAAAATAGCCTTCATACACCTTTGGAAAGTAGTAATGTTGACCTTGAATTTTCACTTGTGTGCATGCATTCTCAAGATTTTATTCTGCATAACTTCGTGTGAATCTCTATTTTTGAATTCAAGTTGCATACATGCATGTTTGAACTTCGTAAGCCATTTGATCATATAGCATATGAAGTTTGTGACCCTCACGAGCCAATGCATGCAATTAATCTTTTTATGCACATATGCTATGCACTTGTGTTTTCTCAATGCAACTTAGTATGGGTCCCATTATCAAAACCAAGTTACACATACATATTTCATAACCTTATGAGCTATTTGGACATGTGGCGTATCTAGTTTATGGCTTTGGTAGATTGGCACATAAAGTGAGTTTTCAACTAAATGCTACGTATATAGTTGAATTTTCAACTTCATATGATGCATGAATTTTAAAAATGGTTAATTTTCCTACATTGCTAACTTGTTTTAGGGCATTTTCCATTGGCTTTTATTGATACCTTTAGGTATTAGCTTTCAAAAGACTTTTAATCAATTTCTGAAGTAAAACTTTGCTAAAATTAACTCTCAACTAATTACAACTTAATTAAGTACTTAATTAGGTAATTAATGACTAATTAACCTCACTTAAACCTTAATCATGTTTGAAAATAAAGGTTAAAGCTCATTAAGCATTGTTGAGTGTGGATCTATTTCTATTATCTCTTCTCCTTTTGATTTTCTCTTATTTTTATGGGTTTGATTGGTGGTTTTGGTTGATTTTGAATGCTATAGTAGCATTTAAGGCTTCATAGTAGCCCAAATGATCTATGAAAGTTGAATAGTTAGTTTTGCATTCACGATTTTGTTGAAAATACAATTTTTTTCCTTTTGCCATATGACTTTATGCAATGCATGTAACACTTTATGCATTACATGTAGTTGTATTTTTCATTGTATACATCACGTAAATAACTATATGCAATGCATATAGTGATATGAGTTTGCTAAAACTTGAATTTTCAATCATTTTTGCTTTGTTTTATTAATTCATTTGAAGTTTCTAGTAGCATTTGTAATCTCACAATGATCCAAATGATATGGATTCATCATAAACTTTTTCAATTTGATTAATTTTAGCTTCAAATTTAATTTTTTCAATTTAAATGCTACTTTTAGTTTGATTTTATTGCAATTGATGTGATTGAAGTGAAATTAGATGTTGATTTTATCTCTAATTGATGCTTGATATTAGAATCTTCTGATTTCAACTTTCATGATCAATTTAATTGATTTTGCTATTAAATAAATTTGATTTTATTTAATTCTTCAATTAGATACCACTTTTAATTATAATTTATGATTCATTAACATGATTAAACTTAATTAGATGTTGAATTCATTTCTAAGTGAGGGTACATGATCTTATAATCTTATAATTTATGTTTATGATCAATTTTTTGCTTAAAAATTGATTTTTTAAATTGATTTTCTAAATTAAATGCCATTTAATTTTACGTCCATACTATTTAGATGATTGGAATTGACTTGGGAAGTAAATTGAGCACAATTGACATTAATGAGTGATATTAAAAGTGCCCTTACATTTTCTTGACATTTATATGATCTGACTCATGTTAATTACATTTTCATAGATGTTACCAACACATTCAATGGACCTTAATCCTTAATTCATGCTTTTCTATAGCATATGTGAGCGGAGCTCTATGCAACGACAAGTAGCTGAAGGCTTGCTTGGAGCGAAAGGGTGGTCTTCCCAAGGGGCTCCTTTGAGGTATGACACACACTGATAATAAGATTGCATAAAATGGAGTCACCACTGGATGGTTCTATAAAATGGTCCAACAAACCTAAAGCATGAGTGCGAAGTTAAACCCTTTAGAGATTGGGTTCAGGCAATGAAAATTTATTCATTTTAGAGTTATCAATTTTTATCAAAGTAAGTGGTTAACTATTCCTAGACAAGCGTATTACATCCATAATCATAAATATAATCATATAAAATATAACATAATAGCTGATCACATGTTTTTATGTTGCTTTTTCATAATCATTTCATATGTGTTTTAAGTATTTTGTTTTAGTTTTCTTTAAGTTTTACTAAGTATTTTGTATGTTTTCATAATTTTACTAATTTTGTTGGTGAAGAGTCCCAAAATATTGTTTTGAGGACAATTTGAGTGAATTTGAAGGAAAAATAGGCAAAAAATAGCTAAGTAAGAAAGAATAGTGTTCAAAGCAAGGTGTATGACTCGTGAAGCCTGTCACGAGTCATTACAGAAGAAATCCCTGAAAGAAGAATGCATTGCATGACTCGTGAAGCCTGTCACGAATCATTACAGAAGAGAGAAAGAGAAAGCAAAGGCAACAGATGAAGTGCATGACTCGTAACAAAGAGCACGAGTCGTTACAGAAGAATTTGTATTTTGCCATCACAAGCGCACGACTCGTGAAGCCTGTCACAAGTCGTTACAGAAAGATCTAAAGAAGAAATGAAGGACGTGCTCAACTCGTGACGACAAGCACGAGTCGTGACAGAAGTATTTATCAAAGGAAATCACTCGTACCTGAAGAAGCACGACTCGTGAAATAGAAACGGCACTCGCATAAGCAAGCATACGAGTCGTGACAATTCATACCGTTTGGGAAAAGACATGATTCTTTATCAACGAAACTACCAATCAACAGATCTATTTTGTCAAATAATACAATGCTTAGGAATAGTCATTTTCATTTATTATAAATAGGCCTTTAGGGTCAATGTAAAGGATATAGTGGATTAATAGAGGAGTGCAAGCTTGTATAAGATTAACGTAAATATCCACAGCCTCCTGCTATTTCCTTATCATTACAATTTATGTTCTTACTTTATTTCAT
>CANYBF010911233.1:0-21448 GCA_948192965.1 Dalechampia spathulata | reverse complement strand
ATTCATTATTATAATGACCCATAATACTTTCAATAATTATTCTCATATTTATTTCATAATCCATTTAAATCTTATTATGAAATTATCATTAATCATATACTATTTTATTACTTTATCAACCTTCAATAAATCAAGGTCTTAATTATTTATTCCATTCAATTCCATATATAATTTAACTCTTCAAAATTCTTATAATCATCACTCATACTCAATTTATAGCTCATTTAAAATCCATAATTTTAAATTTTCGAAAATTGCATCATAACTCACTTTAACTTTCATTTTAATCACCATATTAGAATATTACTTAATTTTAACTCATATCATAATTAATTACTCCTTTAAGCTTCTTAGAATACTTAATTCACTTAATAAATCAACCATTTAAGCCCTTTTAATTCAACCATACCATATGCTTCCAAATACACCACTTAACTATATTAAAATGCTCCTTTTAATCCATATCTTTTATAATGTCATACCCACTATCTTTTATTTATTAAAATATTTCCACTTCCTTTTTAATTCTTAATCATAGAATTAAAATATTAACCATCATATCATTTGTTTTATCTTTTGACCATATGCATTCATTAACACCCATATGACATACAATAATGCTTTTTATCCTTATTCATTTATTATGTCCTCTTTTTATCTTTATTCACTTTAATGCTTCATACCTAATTTATCCTTATTTAATTTATTCAATATCCTCTTTAATTCTTAACCATATGATAATATTATAAATATTATAATAATTTACTTTATCCTTTAATCATTTAAATTAATAATCTTTTTCAACTCCATTAATCCATCTTAAACCATCATTTATCTTAAATTAACTTAACCTTATCTTACTTAATTTCTCATTAACCTTTCTTATCTTTTAATTAGGCCTTTAATTTACCATTTTCTTAGCTTTTACCTTAGGTATATTTGGCCATGCCATAGAAATCACAAGACCAACCTACACACACACCACAATCCACTATAATCAACCCCTTTACATCACTAATCAACTAAACAATCAATCTAAAAGCTAAAAACTACTAAACTACCTCCAAACCATTCGACCAAGGCCTTCTAAGAGTCAAAATAATTTTGCCAAATGAAGAATCCAAGTAAAACAATTCGGCAAAGTGAATCTATACATAAAAACGCATAAAAATGAAGATCTACCATCAAACAATCTCACCTTTAAGTAATATGACTAAAAATAAACTAAAACTTGATATTCCTTTAGCTTTTCATCCGATCTATGAAGATCCCTCAATCAACACTTGTTTCCAACTAAACATTCCCAATCATGTACCTTAAACATAAGATCCATGAAGAAAAATATGGATTAGACATCAAATAAGGTACGATTTTCAAGGAAAACTCATGAACAAAGTGGTTTTCAACTTACACTTTGAAGATCAACAAGGAAGTGGTCCGGCCATCACTAAAAACAAGAAGAACAAACATGAGGTATTCATATAAATCTAGTCATACACTTGAAGAAACAAGTGAAAAATAGAAGGAATGTTGCGGTTTTAAAGCTCCCTTGAAACAATCATTTTGGCTTCAACATGAACAACCAAGAAATGGAAAGATCTTGACTCCATCTTCATCTAAACATGTAGTTCCTTGATTTAACTTGAAGTTTCATGAAGAAAAGAAGGTGGAATGATGAAATTTTTGATTTTTCCTTAAGAAAGAAGATGAAAAACATGAATGAACTAAGAAGAAAGTTAGGAAAGAAGAGAAATATGGAGGATGGTTCGGCCATGAGAGAAACGAGAAAGAAAATGAGTGTATTAGGTTTCATTTTAACCCTAAATTTGGATGGAATAAGAAGCATATATAGTATGGTTGCAAGGAAGCTTTCATACACTTATTACATAAGATTCTAGCCCCTTTTTCATACCATTTGTATAAAAATACTTGTTTTATACAAATTTCTCCTTCCTTTACCCTTAAAATATGTATGCCAACACTTCATTCCCCTTAAATTTCATATTTCTCCCTTAAAATCCCTTCCATACACCTTTTTAAATAAATAAAATATCATTTTACTTTTCTCTCTTTATCCACTTTCCACTTTCCATATTACTTTTCCACTTACCCATACTTCTTTTTTCTATTTCCCATACACCAATATTTTATTCATTCTACTTTTCCGTATTTCCATAATAAAAAAAATATAAATTTCAAATTTCTACATCATCAAATATATATTATTTAATTCCCTTCCTGTATACTCATTAATAAATCAATATTCCAATTTCCATATCACCTTTTATATCATAATTTAATTGAACCATATTATATTCAATACATCACATGTCTAATTAATATTCTATTATTATTCTCATATAATCAATTTGATACTCAATTATACCCTTAATTATTCAATAATCTAATTATGACATCATCATACCTAATTATGACATCATCATAACATCATTAATAAAAATCACAAATTTTATTTTCTAATATTTTCATATCATTTATATACCTTCAAAATTGTATTATCAATCCATAATTAATAATTATTAATAAAATTAAAACCATAATTAAGCTCATTCGCTTACATCATCATTATTCATTTATGACATCATAAATGAATTTCCAAATTCCATTATACTTTCTTTTCTAAATTTTTAATCTTATGTTAAATAAATCATCTTAGGTATATATATTCCAATATACTTATTTAATTGTCACACCCGGCCCATACCCAGGAGGACATGCTCCCGTGATACAGACAACGGCCCCCAGAAGAAGACTAGTGGCTGCACCACAAAGGATGCATTATGAAGACGTCGTATGGGGACACGACTCTAAGCTTATTGATGGTAGTGCAACAAAAGCAACGTGATGTGCGATTATACCCTGGATAAATCTGGCATACACTCAAATAACATACAGTAACAGGCAATTCTGCATCTCATATATATAAAACCTGTTATGATTCTTACAAGCAAATGAGTGCGTACATAATACCACCAAAAGCTATACAATAATTACATAACTACTGCCACACTAGCTACACAGCCAAAAAGGAATCGAAGTATTTCGCGAGAGTCCCGTACCAAGTCGAGATCAGTTTATCTCAGCTGACGACCTCTATTCCTTCTCTGCCTACTCACCTGAGGGCTCTGAACCTACGTTCATCAAATGACAAACGCTGAGATAAACTCAGTGGTGCTAGAAACATAGATAAACAACATATATCACATAGCAATCATCATAAACATCATAACCGAGCATTCTATGCAATGCGTATGCAACTGTGCCTGGCAGTCTCCCTCATCCTCCTTTCATCATTCACTCTTGTTTTCCTGTAATTATGCACATTCCTTTTGCACACACTAGATCCCGACAGGTATCGGTACTCATCTCCTGTAGGAGGCCATTTCACTGTGGAGTGCTCTACACTCAAATCCTATTGTAGGTCTCGAGACTTATCTCCCTTCTCGGGAGGTTACATTTCTAATGATTCCCGAAGGAATCCCATTCATTATTGATCCAGTGTGCCCAGAGCTGAGCTCTGCCCTCATTCCTCACTTTCTTTTCTCTCCTTCTCCATTCATCATTCATCTCCATGCATGTCAATATATCAAGATAAACAATTCATCGTATATATGAAAGCTTGGACCAATCAGATAACCAAGAAAAGGGAACATCAATCCAAACATCAGAACAATAAACATCCACATAGCACACATCAAAGGATGAAAACAGGAATACAAGCCTAGACTTGGTACAAGTCTTAAGGCAACAGAAATAGGCCAAAGGTGGTAAAAGATATAAAACTAGCACAAACCTGTCACGCAAACGACTCTTCACGTAAGCCTCTCACTCTGACTCAATCAATCTCTAGCTTTTATTCCTCGTTCTCGTACGTTCGAGACACTTAGGTATGCTAAGGGGATTATTTGGTAGGGTTTAGGGAGGGTTTTAACTTAAGAAGAAGGAAAGAAACTAAGGAAACACGTTATGTCCTAACCCTTAAAAAGTCAAACTAACGGTATATGCTTGTTCCGTAACTGTTTAGTCTCTCGGGCTAGAATCTGTATTGGCTCCTCACTGTAGGTCAAATCTGGCTGCACCTCTATAGTCTTAATTGGAATGACATGCGAAGGATCTTATCGGTATTTCCTCAACATCGAGACATGAAAAACATTATGGATCCGATCCAACTCAGGCCGTAATGCTAATCGATAGGCTAATGGTCCAATCCATTCAAGAACTTCATGCGGACCAATGAATCTCAAACTTAGCTTACCCTTCTGACCAAATCGCATGATTTTCTTCCACGGAGACACCTTAAGAAATACCTTATCTCCGACTTGATACTCTATATCTCGCCTCTTCAGATCTACATATGACTTGTTGCGATCGGAAGCAGCTTTCAATCGCCTTTTAATCAATTGCACCTGGTCCTCTGCCTGTTGCACTAATTCTAGACCAATCAATCTCCGTTCACCTACCTCATCCCAGTGTAATGGTGTTTGACATCATCGACCATACAATGCTTCATACGGTGCTATCTGGATACTAGTCTGATAACTGTTGTTGTAGGTAAACTCGATTAAAGGTATATATCGATCCCAACAAACATAACATTCCATTACACAAGCTCGTAACATATCCTCTAGAATCTGTATCACGCGTTCTGACTGTCCATCAGTCTGGGGAAAAGCTATACTAAACTGAACTCTAGTACCTAAAGCTCGTTGAAACGTACCCCAAAAATGTGATGTAAACCTAGGATCTCTGTCAGACACAATAGAGGACAGAACTCCATGCAATCGGACAATCTCAGCTATATACAAGCTAGCTAATCGCCCTAAGGTGTAGTCCATGCGTACAGGTAAGAAATGAGTTGTCTTCGTCAATCTATCCACCATTACCCATATTGTATCATGTCGAGCTTATGTCATCGGTAATCCAGTGATAAAATCCATAGTAATACGGTCCCATTTCCACTCTGGAAGTTGTAACGGACTTAATAATCCTGCTGGTACCTAATGTTCTGCCTTGATACGCTGGCATACTAGACACTTAGCAATATAATCTGCTATATCTATCTTCATACCTACCCACCAATAGTATTGCTTCAGATCTCTATACATCTTGGTACTCCCCGGATGATAGGAATATATTGAACTGTAAGCTTCTTCCAAAATTTATCGTTTCAGTTCCCCGTTTGCTGGAATGTACAGACACATCCCGTGTCTCAGATTCCCATCACTGTCTACTGTAAACAATGTGGTTCTGCCCGTCTGAACTTTTTGTAACTGCTTCTGATACTCCTCATCACTTATAGCACATCTTTGAATCAGATCTGTTAATGCTGGCTTAATTTGTAACCGTAATTGAGCCACTATGCAATCGGGTTGCATAACCAAGAAGGCATTCAACTGTCACATTTTCTATACTAGGATCAAAGATAACTGTCTTAATCCTGTAAATAGCTTACGACTGAGTGCGTCAGCTACCAAATTAGCCTTGCCCGGGTGATAATCAATAATGCAATCATAGTCCTTAATCAATTCTAACCACCGTCGTTGCCTTAAATTCAATTCCCTCTGTGTACCCAAATATTTTAGGCTTTTGTGGTTCGTATACATGTAACATAATTCCCTATACAAGTAATGATGCCAAATCTTTAGTGCAAACACAATGGCTGCCAGCTCTAAATCATGCGTCGGGTAATTCTTCTCATGCGGTTTCAACTGTCTTAACGCGTATGCAATCACTTTCCTATCCTGCATCAATACACATCCTAACCCATTAAGTGAAGCATCGCTATACACTATAAAGGCCCTTCCCGGCGTAGGTAAAGTCAACACTGGAGCTTGTGTCAAGCAGTCTTTCAGTCTGTGAAAGCTCTGTTGACATTCCTCTGACCAATGAAAAGAAACGTCTTTCCGGAGTAATGTTGTCAACGGTAAGGCAAGCATCGAGAACCCTTTTACAAACCGTCGGTAGTAACCAGCTAATCCCAGAAAATTGCGGATCTCACTGATATTTCGTGGAATCGGCCAACTTAAAACTGCTTCTATCTTGCTCAGATTAACTCAAATACCCTCGGCTGAAATCACATGCCCTAAAAATGCTACTTGTTCTAACCAGAAAGAACACTTCGAAAGTTTACTGTACAACTACTTTTCCCTCAATCGTTGCAATACTAATCTCAAATGCCTATCATGTTCCTTATCTGTTTTCGAATAGATGAGGATGTCGTCTATGAATACCACTACAAACTGATCCAAGTAGTCTGCAAACACTGTATTCGTTAAGGCCATAAATGCTACTGGCGTATTAGTCAATCCAAACGGCATTACTAAGAACTCATAATGCCCATAGCGAGTACGAAATGCTGTCTTTAATACACTGCCCTCTTCCACTCAAAGTTGATGATACCCCGATCTCAAATCAATCTTAGAGAACACTACGGCGTCTTTCAACTGATCAAATAAGTCATCGATGCGCTGTAACGGATACCTGTTCTTGATAGTTACCTTATTAAGCTGCCGATAGTCAACGCACATCCTTATCGTCCCATCTTTCTTCTTGACGAACAACACTAGCGCACCCCAAGGTGAAATACTCGGTCTAATAAAGCCTTTCTCTAAAAGTTCCTGTAACTGTACTTTCAACTCCCTCAATTCCAATGGGGCCATTCGATAAGGAGTAATGGAAATTGGCTTCGTACTTGGTAGCACCTCTATTTCAAATTCGACCTCTCGTTATGGTGGTAACTCCGGTAATTCTGCAGGAAAAACATCCAGAAAATCACAAACTATCGGGATGTCAACTAACGGAACCTCCCCCTGTCTGGCATCTGTCACATATGCTAAGAACGCTTCACAACCCTGTGCTATCAGTTTATGTGCCTTTACTGCTGAAATCACTCTTGCCATCATAGACGGCACTTTTCCCCGTATCACTACCACACTCTGATCTCGATGTTGCAGGGCTACAGTCTTCTGATGACAATCCATCACTGCTCTGTACTGTGCTAACCATTCCATACCCAAAATAACATCAAAATCCCTAAACGGCATCTCAACTAAATCAGAGAGGAAACACACACCGTGTATAAGCCAAGGACACTGTCTCACCATTCTATTCACTCTTACGTTCCTGCCTAAAGGACTCGACATGACTATCTCATACCCTAACTCCTCACTACACATCGCAAGTACTTGGGCAAATTTTGTATTAATGTACGAATATGAAGAACCCGGGTCAAATAAGACTAACGCCTCATGATTAGAGATAAAAACATTACCAATTACGACATCAGAGGCATACTGCTTATCCTACTGAACCAAGTTATACACACTGGTTGGAACTCCAACTGCTTGATTCACTGACTCTTGACTCGTACCTCGGCTTCCACTATCTTGACCTCCTATGCCTCTTCCTCTACCTCTCTTGGTACCCTGATGACTTCCCGAACCCATTCTCACATTCGGGTTCTGCTGGTATAAACCACACTCTGATATAGTGTGTACCAGAATGTTATCACGTATAGGACATTCTCTAGCATAGTGCCCAGCCTGTTCGCAACGATAGCACAAATCGGATCCCATCCGACAAGCCCCGTGATATGTCCAGCCACAAATGCGGTATGCCATCAATCCAGATCCTGTACTGCCACTGCCACTAAAATATGTGGGTCTCCCACTCTGTTTCCGTCGAGGTGGTGGCAGTCGTACTCCTACCGGTCATGGAGAAAATGAACCTCTAAATCTCCCCCTCTTCGGGGATCCCGATGAAGAACTCGATTCCCGGAACGATCTCCTCACTGAGTCTTGCCTCATCTGTCCCTCCTGAAGGATCCGTTCTTGATTCAACACATTAGCCATTAAAGCAGAAAAGTCATCATAGTTAAAACCATGAACCAATGCTCGAATACGGAGATTCAAGCCTTGTTCGAACCTCTTGCACTGTTCTCGTCCAAAAGTCAAAATATTCGTGGCATAATAGGCTAACCGTGTGAATTCCCGCTCATATTCTGCCACTGACATGTTTCCCTGCCTCAAATAAAGGAACTCATGTAGTTTCTGATCCGTATAGGCCGTCGGAACATACTTCTGTCGAAACTCCCTCTAAAAGTCAGCCCATGTAAGTACCGGAGGATCGGCCATACTCTGCGGAATGGTTTTCCACCATTCATATGCATCTTCTTGCAGCAGGGAGATGGTATACTTAAACTTTGTAGTCTCGGGACACTTCAACTGCCTCAAAACTCTCTGTATCTTTTCCAACCAAGTCTCAGCCACATATGGGTCGATAGTCCCAACAAAATTCGTAGCCGTATATGCTCTCAACTTCTTGAAATCTAGCTTGTATTCTTCTTTAGGCTCTGGCGGAGGTGGAGGTGGTGCTGGGGTTACCAGTAAAGTCTGACCCTGTGCCCGCATAAACTGTAAAAACTGTGCAAAATGTGTTGCCATTGGGTCAGCTGCGGAGGCATCAACCCTATCGGCTTGTGGCACCCTCACACTCGGCCCAGCCTATTCCTCCTGACGTGGCTGCCTCCCACTAACATTCCCTGTCTCAGATGAACTTTCTTGGGGATTAAAGTTAACCCCTTCTTCTTCCCCAATGATGATGGCTCTATCAGTCATAGCACTGAATCTGTAACATAATAAACAAAAACATAAACCTAATAGTCAGCAATGGTAAGGACTGGCAACTCCTCATGTGTAGTTTCCTAGACACAGGCAGTAGTACTCACTAATGACCATGAAACCCATCGAGCTAAACCATAGCTCTGATACCACTTTAACATGTCACACCTGGCCCATACCCAGGAGGACATGCTCCCGTGATACAGACAACGGCCCCTAGAAGAAGACTAGTGGCTGCGCCACAAAGGATGCATTATGAAGACGTCGTATGGGGACACGACTCTAAGCTTATTGATGGTAGTGCGACGAAAGCAACGTGATGTGCGATTATACCCTGGATAAATCTAGCATACACTCAAATAACATACAGTAACAGGCAATTCTGCATCTCATATATATATAACCTGTTATGATTCTTACAAGCAAATGAGTGCGTACATAATACCACCAAAAGCTATATAATAATTACATAACTACTGTCATACTAGCTACACAGCCAAAAAGGAATCAGAGTATGCCGCGAGAGTCCCATACCAAGTCGAGATCAGTCTGTCTCAGCTGACGACCTCTATTCCTTCTCTGCCTGCTCACCTGAGGGCTCTGAACCTACGTTCATCAAATGACAAACGCTGAGATAAACTCAGTGGTGCTAGAAACATAGATAAACAACATATATCACATAGCAATCATCATAAACATCATATCAGAAACATCATAACCGAGCATTCTATGCAATGCGTATGCAACTGCGCCTGGCAGTCTCCCTCATCCTCCTTTCATCATTCACTCTTGTTTTCCTATAATTGTGCACATTCCTTTCGCACACACTGGATCCTGACAGGTACCGGTACTCATCTCCCATAGGAGGCCATTTCACTGTGGAGTGCTCTGTACTCAAATCCTACTATAGGTCTCGAGACTCATCTCCCTTCTCGGGAGGTTACATTTCTAATGATTCCTGAAGGAATCTCATTCATTATTGATCCAATGTGCCCAAAGCTGAGCTCTGCCCTCATTCCTCACTTTCTTTTCTCTCCTTCTCCATTCATCATTCATCTCCATGCATGTCAATATATTAAGACAAACAATTCATCATATATATGAAAGCTTGAACCAATCAGATAACCAAGAAAAGGGAACATCAATCCAAACATCAGAATAATAAACATCCACATATCACACATCAAAGGATGAATGTCACACCCGGCCCATACCCAGGAGGACATGCTCCCGCGACACAGACAGCAGCCCCCAGAAGAAGGCCAGTGCCTGCACCGCCAGGGATACAACATGCAACGTCGTATGGGGACCCGTTCTAAGCCTAATGGTGGTTGTGCTACGGAAACAACGTGATGCACATACATAACCCAGGATCAATGAACATACACACAACATTATACATTACAGGCAATACCGTATTTCATTAAAATAAAACATGTTAGACAATAAGTGCGTGTGTACAATACACCACTAAAAGCTATACAAATTATACATCACTACTGTCATCCTAGCTACACAACCAAAAGAGGATCGGAGTAGCCACAGAAGTCCCGTACCAAGTGAGATCAGTCCGTCTCAGCTGACGACCTCTAGTCCTTTCCCGAATGCTCACCCGTGGGCTCTGAACCTACGTTCATCAAATGATAAACGCTGAGATAAACTCAGTGGTGCTAGAATATAAATAAATAGTCAAGCATCATAAAGCTATTCATTAACATTATCATATAACACAACATTACGGAACTAGCATCGTATGCAATGCAATGCAAATGCTCTAGACATTCACTCTCATTCCTCGTTCACTCATTCATTCTTGTTTTCCTGTAATGTGCACATTCCTTTCGCACACACTGGATCCCGATAGGTACTGGTACTCATCTCCCGTAGGAGGCTATTAATCTGTTGAGTGCCCTGCACTCTATATCCATCTCCCATCTCAGGAGAATATTTATATAATGATTCCCGAAGGAATCCCATTCATTATTGATCCAGTGTGCCCAGAGCTGGAGCTCTGCCCTCATTTCTTATTTTCTTTTCACTCTTTCACCATTCATCCGTCATCCTTTTGCATATGATTCTATCATCCATTCATTCACCCCTCGAACTAAACAAATGGGGCATCAAACATAACATTCGATGAGGAAAACATAATATTACAAGCATCACAATTAATATCCATCACACAACATAGCCAAATGATAGCATTCCTATAAAAATCATAAGCCTAGACGTAGTTTACGTCTTATGGCAATCAGAAACAAGACGTGAGTGGCTTAACACATAAAACTAGCACTAACCTCAAACGCAAGCAACCTCTAGTTCAAGTCTGTGATCCTGTCTCTATCCGTGGCTAACTTCTATAACACGTTCTTGGACGTTCGGAACATTTAGAATCAATAAGAAGGATTTAGGGTGGGGTTTAAGGGTGTTTAGTTTAAGGAAAAAGGAAGAAACTAATGAAAAACCGTCTGTTTTCTTACTTAAAAAGTCAAATTAAAGATGCATACGGCTGTACGGACATTGGTACGCCCGTACCGACTCTAAAAGCCTGACAAATCCAACTCCTGCGAGTTGTGGTATGGCCGTACCACCCATTGGTACGCCCGTACGGGTACTGTTCCTCTGAGCAACCAAATTTTTCCTGCGAGCAATCTGATTTCCTGCGAGTTGCGGTATGGCCGTACACCCCTCTAGTACGCCCGTACGCACTCGAGGCCCTCAAATCCCTATTTTTGCTCACCTCGTACGACCATACGGCTAACCCGTACGCCCGTACCACTCACTAAAAATGCATAACATGCCTATTGGCATGCCTAACTCATCTGTATTTCATAACCTTAAATGGTATAATTACCAAAATACCTATACCATACCGCACCATACCGTACCGCTGGGGCTCCGCCCCCGCACCCTCGACCAACAACTCATGGAACTCCCCCCAATGGGCAAATGTCGTCACTCCGCTCCGTTCACTTGATGCGCTACGCTCCACTCGCTCTCTCCGCTCCGCTCCGACATCTGCCCCTTAATCAGTATAAGCTATACCTAACATAACACATACCCAATCATATACACAAGCCGTCCCTCATCCAACCGAGAAGACACGCTTCCCAATAAGGCGACGACACACAATCAACCATATAGAATCATATATAGTAACACATATACACATAAGCACAAACCATCATCATGCACATACGTTACATACATCACATACATCATTGAGTCCTGCCATTCATCTACACATACATGTGCATAAATGCATAACTCCTAGGGTCTCTAATGTGGGTGTAACAAAAAAATAGTATTTTAATTAAAAAAATAAAACAAATTGTTTAATAAAATATCATATATGAAGGAAAGGGGTAATTCAGTCTTTTTAAGTAATTAATATATTCAGCTGTGTGTATGATGTCAATCAGCATTATTTTGACTTCTTATAATATTTAGTACATTCTCCAAGCGAAGGATGATACGACAAAATCCTCGTCGTTTTAAGTTAGGTTTATATTAAATGAACATGGTACCCTCCCTCAACACATAAAATCTTACATTATAAAATAAATTAAGCCTTCAACTAAGGATTAGCATCAAATAATTTAAATCAAATCAAATGTATTTTTTATTTTAATTTAATTTGATAATTTTTGATTTGATTTTGATTTTAAATATAAAAAAATGATAATTCAATTTGATTTTTGGTGTGAAAATTTGAAATAAAATAAAATTAATTGACTTATATAATTTCATGACAAAAATAAAAAATTATACATATTTTTAATATTTGATTTTACATCAAAAAATTAAATTGAAATCAAATGAAATCAATTCAATTTAATTACACTTTTTTATTTCAATTTTATCTCAATATTAAATTTTTAAAAAATATGATTTAGTTTTCTTTTTGTTTCAGATTGACTTAAAAATCAAACCAACCATTTGTACATTCTTAACTTCAAAGTATGAAAAGGTATTTTGAATTTTATTTTTTATTAAAGTTATTTAAAATATCATTTGAATAAATAAATAAATAAATGGATATTTTTTAAGAGAATAATTTTATTAAAAAATAAAAAAATTAAACCATTAATTTAAAATAATATTGAGGGAAAAAAGTACAAAATTGTATTCATTATTGCTTGTTGGAATCATTTGGCAAGTCAACTTAATCAAAATTGGTATTTTCGGCCTTAGAGATCGATTATAAGATTAATCTATATTTGAAAATAGTAAAATTTAAAAAAATTATTAATTAAATATGTTTGGAAATTAATAATTTTATGGGAGTGATATCAGATTTTTAATCATCTAAATTCATTTTTATTTGTTAGCTTATTTTATCTTAAATCTAATAAAAATATTAAACATAACTATAATTTAGGTATTTACTTATGATATATAATTAGAATAATAAAATAAAAATAAAACTCAAAATATCTAATCACAAATTGTAGTTGTAGTAAATTATTATAACTTAATTAAATTTCAAATTTAATAAGGCAATTTCATTTTATAAATTAATCTTATATTTGAAGATAAAATGTGTAATAGGCATGGCCGAAGCCAGGTGTTGGGTTGGTTCCAGCTCCAGCATTTCGATAAATTTTAAAATATATATGTAATTTTATGATAAAAATTTAATTTATTTTTATATAAATTTTTACACTAAAATTAATAAATATCATTAATATTTTATGATTAATAAAAATAAATTTTAATTTTAATCTTTTATTTTAATTTCTAGATCATAGGATAAATATTTTTTTTATTTGTTAAAATATGATAACTCAGATAAGATTACACACATTATAATGTTTAACCAGCAGTTGCAATTATCTCTGAGTTATTCCTGAATTATTTAATATTTGATTTAATAAAAATTTATTTATTTTTTATGCGGATGAAGAATTATAGGATTAAAATGCAGAGAAATTGAAGAGGTCAAAATTAATTAATGGAGGGCAAACCTAAAACAAGATATGATAATCTTGTGATTCACATTCATACATTACTTAAAATATCATTAGGATGTTACAGCTACGAGTTTGATTTCTTTGTATTTACATTTTAAATCTGCCAGTTGAATATGGAATGAGAAAAGTCCATTTCCGGTTGAATTACTTTTCCATTTTAATTAATAATTCCCATTTCACTTAATTATTCATCAAACCGTTGAATTTTTTCATTGTTTTATTTTATTATCCTCCTCCTCTACATTTCCACCTAAGCCCGCTGCTCATTCCTTCCATTTTCTTTTACATTTAATTTTCAAGAAAATATAATTAATTTTATACCTCAATAAAATTAATAAAAAATCTACAACAACAACAGATGCTTAGCTGTGCATGATGTCATCCACCAGTTTACTAGAAATGAGCAAGTCTTCCATACAAAGTATACCGCAGCATTCCACATTTGAATTCAACTTATTACTGCGTTTTCCTTTTTCAGACAACATAACAATGACCCCTTCCTTTTATTTCTGTACAAAAATTATATCTATATTTTTAAAATTTATCAAAGAATTCAGCACTGAAAACCACTCAACACCAACCTCCGTTCATAACCCTAATTTCACTCATTAGTATTATCTATTTCAAAAATCATTTTCAATCTTTAAGCTTTCATTACTTTTCGTATTGAGTCTCTGAACTTTCATTGGAATCTGTTGGAATTAAATAAAAAAAAATCATATAATTGGAGGGTTTTTGTATATATGTTTTTCAAAAATTAATAGTCAAGTCAAAAAACGTGAGCTTCTTCTCTTTACATTAGGGTATTGTTTATGCATTCATCAGATTTTATTTATTTAATTTATTTGTTTATGATGTTTTTCGGTAGAGCGACAGTTGCTGCGATCTTATCACTCCCCCCTTTCAGACTTTCCTCATCATTGAAGACGTCCAAATATTAAGTAAAATTGTCCTTTTTTAAAAAAAGAAAACAAATTAACTTGTGGTTTACGTTATTATAACGAACTCGTTGGAGTACTTGGTGAATTTTTTACCTGCATGATGAATAACCATTTCGAATTAAAGAATGATTATTAAATACTTAGTATCTTAATTAAAATATTATTATTAAAAATAGTTTAGTTATAAAAACTGGATTAAATTGCAAATTCAAGATTAATTTCTATTTTTGAGGGTTGTAACGAGGGACTTTATAACTATATAAAGCAAAATATAACAATATCATAATATAATTTTAAAAATATAAAGATATTCTTGTATAACATATAATACGTAATGGATATTAAATAATTATCCTATAAAAGAACATTAAAGGTTGACAGGAAAATCTTGGATTATTTTTGCTGAAAGATGATATCAACTCAAAGTTCAAAAGACCAACGCAATACCTTGGTAAGTTCATGGAATTTAATATTGATTTAATATATAATTAAAGGGGACAATTCATATAAACTTTAAGATAATTTCTTTTAGCAATTGTTCTCCCTAGAAATTAAATTTATAATCTTAATGTGAATATTTTTTTAAAAATTAATTGATATTAAAAAATACATATACTTTAATTTTATAACACACCTAATTTAATTATAATTTAATATGAAATTATTAATATCGAAAATAACTAGATTTTTCAGCATGAACTAATTAACCGAACAGATTTGTGAAAGCTAGCCCGTGGACTAAATCCAGGTCAAATATTTATAGGGATAAGGGTTGATTTTGTTTTGGTTAAATGGTCAGTCAATTCTGACCAAAACTCGGTGATGCACTTCTTAATTAATCATCATTTGGGAACAAAGGAATTTGCAAATAGCCAGTAATTTGACCAATATGGTTGGCTGCGTTCTCTCTGTTTCCATTTTCACCCATATTTTATTTAAATTTATTGGAATACTGAGGCATATATTAAATTAATAAAAATATTATAAATGAATGTTGATAAATTTAAATTTTTAATAGAAATTAATTAATTATATTATAATTAATTTAATCTATTTACTAAAAGATGAGAAAAAACTTTCACATTCAATTTGGAAGGAGGAATATCCTAAAAGCATAGGATTGTATCCCAATTTTTCTTTTACTGTATACAATAAATCTAATTAACTGTTACGGATAGAACAACAATTTTTATTTCCCCACCAATTTGAACACAGAGTTATGAACATTGATTCAAAAACCAATTGCCAAGCTGACCACCCTTTTTGATTTTATTATATTATTAATTAACACATGCAGAGGGAGGGGTCTGAGGGCTTTAGCCCTCTAAAGTTTTAGACTTTTAACCTATTATTACATAATTATTTAGAACCCATTAATCCATTTTAGTTTTTAATTCATAATATAATTAACTATACGTTTATCCTTTTACAAAATTTTGATAATTCAGTTTCAATAGTTTAAAATAAATAACATCATATCGTTAATAATTAATAAATAATAAATCAAAAAGAAAAGGTAAAATTCTGAGGTAAAGAAATTTAGTATTATAAAATAGTAAGTAATAATATCGATTTGATATCATATAAAGAAGCTTTTTAAATTTATCATAACTCTAAATATCTAAAATGACAACTTCATATTATGAGTAGGATCATAAGTATTAAGTAATAGTATCCGTTTTATCTCATTAAAGAAGCTTTCTTCAAATCTGCATTATAATATTTTTTTTTTAAAATAATAAATATATAAAATTTTTTATACAATACAAATCGTTGAACGTTTTTAATGTTGGCTGTAGATAAGGTGACCAATCAATTTATTTATACGTTATTTGATAAATTTATTTTTTAAATATCTATATCATTTGTTTATTTAATACTATTATGATAATTTTATATTTAAATTTGAATTTTTTATATGAATAATTATTGGGTTTATTTTAAATCAAATGTATGCTAATTTGGCCATTCAATTAGTTTGTATGTTTGACTTTAGTTCTCTCACTTCGCGTTCCAACTCCGGCCAAACAAATCCATAGTACTCCAAGTGATAATAACGCAATAGCCTATATATAGGCCGATGATGGTAAGTTGATTTTTGGAAGCCATACCCTCTTCAATTCATTATCCAGCCAACAAAAACAGCTTGGCAAGTTTGAGAAAAGAAATATGGCTGAAGTCCATGAATATGCCTCTACTTCTACGACCCCAACACTAGCTTCTCCGACGAGAACGCCGCCCATATCAGCTCCTCCATCCCAGTTGCACTCCCCATCCTTGACTAGATCACCTCTGCTATCCACTAGTGATCATATACAGCTGGCTAGCGGCAACAGAACGCCGAGAAATTCAACGCCAAAGACCTCAACTCCAAGAATCCGAACTCCCCGTTTCATTACCCCTTTAGGTAGCCCAATCAGGAGGGCTCTTCACCTTACAAAACTTGACCCTCAAGATGCTTGGCTTCCTATAACAGAATCACGTAATGGAAATGCATACTACGCTGCATTTCACTGTCTTTGCTCTGGGATCGGTATTCAAGCACTCATCCTTCCTGTTGCCTTCACTACCCTTGGTTGGTAGGTCCTCACCATATACAACTTTACGCTGTAAATTAATTAATTATCAAGCGTTAATTTTCTTTTCATGTTCCTTATTACAGGGCGTGGGGCGTCATAGTATTGACGTTAACATTCATATGGCAACTTTACACGCTTTATTTGCTGGTGCAACTTCATGAGTCTACCGAACATGGGATCCGTTTCAGCAGATATATGCAACTCGCAAATGCTACTTTTGGTAAGCATTCACAATCGGTGTTGAAACCAATATTCGCTCGATAATTCTAAACGAGGATCATAACCATTCGCACTTTTTTGCGGTTTACGTATGATTTTCAGGTGAGAAATTATCAAAGTGGCTAGCCTGGTTCCCAATCTTGTATTTATCAGCAGGTACATGTATTGCACTGATAATCCTGGGAGGATCGACGTCAAAGCTTTTCTTCCAGACAGTATGTGGGGGGACATGCGGGGTCAAGACGTTAACATCAGTGGAATGGTACTTGGTCTTTACATGCGTTGCGGTACTTCTGTCTCAGCTGCCAAACCTCAATTCCATAGCCGGAGTTTCGCTGATTGGAGCCATTACAGCGGTCGGCTATTGTACTCTTATATGGGTGGTTTCCGTGGCTGAAGGAAGGATGCCAGGTGTCTCTTACAAGCCTGTTCGAGCATCTACTGACCTTGTTAGAGCCTTTGATGTCTTAAATGCGCTTGGGATCATTGCTTTTGCCTTCAGGGGTCATAATCTCATACTCGAAATCCAGGTACCACTGCTTCCAAATTCTTTCTTCTAAACTGCAGGGGTGATTATGGTTGGATACCATTGAATCAAAATTTTTAAAATTTAAAATTAAATTTTTATTGATTTCAAAATCTATAAACTAAATGAAATGTTGATTGAATTTACTTTTTATTTTATTTTATTTCATATAAGTTAAGGGTTTAGTTTTTTTTTTTAAAAAAGGAAAACGTTAAAAGGCAATTCAAGCAAACCTCACTTTGCTATAAACGTTACAGCAAACAAATCTTTCTTTTAGAATAGAAAATAAAGAAAAAATAAATAAAATGAAAATTGATATTGTTTGCTGTATTTTTCTGGCAAAATGAGACTTTCTTGCATGACAAATAACTTGTCCTAACACAAGTTACCTAACTACTATTACACCATTCCAACTAGTTTATTCACAGTTGAGATAAAGTCGAGGCTTCTTGCTCTCTACGATAAGAGATTGACTTCTCTAAAAAACTAAAACTACATACTTATCAAGTTGAAATCTTCCATATGATCGAAATTTAATAATTGAATAAAAAATTATTAATTTTTTATTAATTTTTTATATATTTAAAGTTGTAAAAATTATTTATATATATTTTTAATTTATTTTTATACGTAAATATTTATTAGTTTTAAAATATCAACATAAATTTATATATAAATTATGTTTATATATATTAAATTTATATTTTTTAATTTTAAAGTCTCTAATATTATATCAAGTAATTATTAAATAAAGTTTAAAAATAGTTTTATAATATGGTTACATAATAGATTCATATGTGATTTTTATTTGACTGGATTTTGCATGATGTAATATAACTAACTTTGATTTTCTAGAGTAGTCATTGACCAAAATGTAACATAAATCCCTTTGATTATTTCAAAGATTAAAGTCATGGAACATATTTACGAGGAAATATACCAAAAATATATATATATATATACACACACAGACATACATGTATGTTGAAGTCAAATATTTGATTTCAGGCTACAATGCCATCAAGCGAGAAGCATCCATCAGCAGTACCCATGTGGAAGGGCGTGAAGGTCGCTTATTATATTATCGCAATGTGCTTGTTTCCGCTTGCCATTGCTGGCTATTGGGCATATGGTCATATGGTACTATTCTCTATTCCCTTGCCCTCAATTTCGTTCAAATGATGGTAATGATGATGATGCTGTTGCTATGCAGATACCAGATGGTGGCATGCTAACAGCTTTATTTGCATTCCACGGGAGAGACACATCAAGGTTTATTCTGGGATTAACAAGTTTATTCGTCATAATTAACGCTCTAAGCTCATTCCAAATCTATGGCATGCCAATGTTCGACGATTTAGAATCACTCTACACCCGACGGAAGAAGAACCCATGTCCATGGTGGCTCCGGGTAATTATCCGGGCAATATTCGGATTCTTTTGCTTCTTTGTGGCGGTGGCAATCCCGTTCCTGGGGAGAGTGGCTGGTCTTATCGGAGGAATAGCATTGCCAGTCACATTGGCTTATCCATGCTTTATGTGGCTTAAGATGAAGAAGCCCAAGATTTATAGTTCAATTTGGTGGCTAAATTGGGGACTGGGAATCTTTGGCATGGTTCTAAGTGCAGCTCAGGTTGCTGCTGGAATCTATGTGGTGGTTAGTACTGGTACTAAGCTAAGCTTCTTCAAGCCACGATAGTTGAAATATTTACTACAGGAGTAGTTGGTTTGCCAAATTGTGTGTAATATTGCACTAATTCGTGCTTCTTGGTTTTCATCATTTAATTGTGAATAGTGTGGCAGATGTAATGGGTCGTTGCCAAGAATAATATTGATTTTAGGTAGCTTCTCAAAGGTCCCATATTCTAATGCTTTGTTTCAAAATAATTCAATAAACGAATAAAGGATGTCATTTTTATTTAGTGTTCTTCTGGACTGTGCATTTATACCAAAAAAGTAGAATTAGAATATAAATTTCACATATATTGCTGCACAATACTGATTATGTATTTAACAACACTAAGACTTGGACATGGGCAGTGGCCACCAAGCATTAAGAACCTTGGCCCTATGAAATTAGGACCAAACCATCTGGACTTAGAGTTAGGCGTTGGATGCATGCATGGTGCTAGGATCCAAAAGTTAGGCATTCTGATTGTGATCAGGGGTTTGCATCATTTGGATTTTTCGAAAAAAACAAACAAATTAAATTAAAATTTTTAATTTGGCTTGATTTCTTGATTTTATTTCTATTGGTTCTTTGATTTTAATTTTAATAATTTTTTATTAGTTTGGTTTGGTTTAATTTTTGAAATAAAAAATTGCTGAAAAATCAAACTGATGGAATTGTTCATGTATAATATTATTTATGTAAAATTATATATTTATTATAATGGTATGGTGGTTAAACCGTTTCAAACTTCCCAAACAAAGGAGTTATAAAATTAACATCAGTATTAATATTTGGTTATAATTTAATGAAGTCAAACTAAATCAAATTAAATTAGTTTGGTTTAATTTTAATTTTCAACATTTTGATTTTGAAACTTTTAAGATTTTGATTTTTGATTTTTTTTTATTCAATTCAATTATTGCTCACTTCTAATTTAATAACTTTTTAACGTGTTGCTTAAATAATATTAGATTAGTCCTTATAGGCATAAGGGTATGATTTAACTTTATATGTAAATAATTTAATTTTACATGTAAATAAGTCAAGTTTATTGACTTGATGTATTTCATTTAGGGGTGACTATCATTCGGATCAAACTAAAATTGATCAAAGTGAAAAATCGAATCTACCAGAATATTTATATATAGTATTATTTATGTAAAATGGTATATTCATTATAGTGGTATGATAGTGTATGATAGTTAAGGTGTTTCAACTTCCCAAGTCGTCCTGGGTTGGACATCTGTATTTTCACAAATCAATGTTGTTAGTAAGATGCCTTACCAACACATCAAACAAAGGAGTTAGGATAAAATTAGCACCAACGCACAAAATCGAGTCAAATTAGTTTATTTTAATTTAATTTTCAATATTTCAGTTTGATTTTGGTTCTGAAATTTTTAAAAATTTTCATTTTTGATCTTTTGAATTTAGTTTGGTTAGTTTCAGCAACTAAACCAATCATTGCTCATCCCTAATTATGACGCTAAAAATTGGTCACCACCTAAATTTGAACATGAGCGGAAGGATTTGAGCCCCATACATTAAGACCATAGAGCCTCAAGTTAGGATTCAAACATCAACCATCCGACCCGGTTGTACCCTCTGTGGTTTCTTTTCATGTTTGAATAATTAGGAGTAAATATGATCGAATAAAAAACATATTATTCTCCTGTCCAATATAATTTTAATAAAAAAAACTCAAAACCACTAAAAAATCAAAATAACTTATGATATATATTTAAAAATATTTTTAAGTGTATATATTTGATATTATCCAATTTATAAAATTAAGAATAAAATATATATAATTAAGATATCTCATTTTATGAAATTTAAATCTTAATCAATAGATAATTTAAAAATATCTTATTTTTAATACTTATGAGATTTAATCTA
>CANYBF010911187.1:0-12573 GCA_948192965.1 Dalechampia spathulata | reverse complement strand
CTTCCATTAAGCCTTATCATTTGCGTTTCCATACTTGCTAGTTTGGGGGTTCAATAGGGCGGGGGTTTATTCTACCATTGGAGCTATATCTTAGGTACGTGTGGGTTTGTGGCATAATTGCCATTGGGTTCCGCGTCAAATGGGATAGACCAACACTGCCCTAGTCTAATCTTCCAATGGTATCCAAGTCTCATAGGGCCCATAGTATAGACACATAGACATTGTTCCTTGTATCATTGAATAGTATCCACTCTAGCGCATACAGTAGAAAGCTATAAGTATACAGCTCAATAGAGATCATCTTAGCAAGCATTTTTGGTAGAACTGCCTCCTAAAGATAATCATAGGATACATTATATTCTCCTTTAATGTTAGGCGTCATGCCTAACAAACTAAAGATAGCATTGTATGACCAATGCAGTGATGTCAGCTTGGCATTGAACTGGATAGGCAATCCAATACACTCGATTACCTAGGGTAATGGCAATCTCCTTTACCATTAGATGGAAGGTATGAGTAGAGTCCATCCATCGCTCTACCATAGTAGTGATTACAAATCTATTGCATCTCTTCTCCATGCCTATGAAGCAAGAGATGTACTAGCTGAAGTAGCTGTATTCTACTCTGACACAAACCTCTCATGGTAGCTGTGAGAACTACTCATAGACTCCTCAAATGCTGCTTGCTCCAATGATGGTTCTTTCTCCTTAGAAATTGTAAAATTTAGGTCAACTTTCAAATTAAATTTATAGATTACAAACTATTTTTTTTGAAACCTTTTAATAACCCCATGCAATCCTATGCCTAAAATAAGCCTAGAACTAAATTCAAGCTAAACACTAGCATAAATGCAACAAAACTCAACTTTCAAAAGATTGAAAAACTAAAACATGAGAAATTTACCTTCTCGAGAGGAACTCAAGACCTATGAGAATCTATGGTATATGTCTTAATGATTAGCTCACCGTACGAAGCTCCATAGTAGGGATCATAACTGGTATGTTCAATTAGAGCATTATTCATGACTGATTATGGGCCTTGATATGTTGATTGTATCTTAATTCTAGTCATTTTTGAAGAAGTGATGGATTTTAGGTATTTGAGTTCAAAGAAAATTAATTTTAAGTGTGGAGGCAAAGTGATTTTTAAAATGAAAGCTTTGAGATATATGGTTTTTATATGATGTGCATGGCATATAGTGTTATATGCTCTCCATATAGCAATTTTTACTAACATGTGCTAGCCTTTAGGGTGCTATGCTAATGTGTGTCACATATCCATAAAGATGCATCATGGAATTAGGCCCCTCATAAAAATTTCAAAATTTTTGGAGATCATTGTCCCAATAAGTCCAATTTTCATGGTTTCTAGTGTCCCAATGAGTCTAATTTTTATGGTTTGTAGACTGATATTCAAAAATTCAAGTTTTTTCTCTATACCATTTCAATTCTAATTTCATTGATAAATTACTTTTCTATGTCTAGTATAGACAAAAAATTAATCCAATAGATGAATAGTTTCAATCAAACCGTTGACTACTGGTCAAGCTGTTGACCATATAGTATTGTATTCTGATAGTGGGTCCTAAATGCAATCTTTGGATTAGACACTTATTTGATGGCATGATCATTTAAACTGATAGTTGATCACTTCAGAACTAGTAGTCATTCACCCTGATCCAGCAGTTGATCACCTAGGTTCCGCAGTTGACCACCTGATCTAGCAGTGATCATGAGATCAAGCATTTGACTCTTAAACCCTAGCAGCAAGCATTTAAACTTAGATTTCAGGTGATTTTTTAGCCTTGTAATAAATACATTGGTCTCGTAGTTGACCAGGTCAGCATTAATCATTTCACATGGGCAACGGGCTCCCAGTGGCAGAATTAGGTTGCAAGCCTTAGCATGAATACTATCCGATCAACATTGATCATCTTGCCCAAGCACTGGGCTCTTAATGGGTTATGTTTTATTCCCTAGTTGGGACACAAGCCTTAGTATGAGCATTCTATTATCAGTATTGATCATCTCACCAGAGCACCAAGCTCTTAATCAGAATTCCTCAATGGAGTTGCAAGTCTAAACATGAGCATCTTGGTTAAGTTTTCCTAATGGATCTTGATTTTTCCTTGTGGAGTTGCAAGCCTTAGTATGAGCATTCTATAAGCCTCAGCATAAGCATTCTGCAAGCCTCAATATGAGCATTCTATAAGCCTTAGCATGAGCATCCATCAAGCCTTAACATCAGTATCGAGCCTCGATACAAGCATCTATCAGGTATTTCCCTTTCCTTGGGTGAAAAGTCATGTGGTGATTAGGTCTTATTTTGATGACTTTTGCTGGTGTTGCCTCAAAGTGATCCTAATTAGTGGGCAAATTATTGACCCTAACTTTTTACCCGTATGCTTCAATTTCAAGGTTTCATTGATTTAGCTTGGTACAGATCCCTGATATCGACCTTGATTTGCATACATGCCTTTAAGCCTCCCTTAAGTGTTCTGGACGTGCAAAGCATATTATATTTTACTTGTGGAAGGTGGAGCATATAGCATGTATCTCATGATATGCACAACATATAGTTCTACATATTACTCATGTTCTAAAAATATATGAATGATGGGTAGCCTTTTCCCAAGAAAATCTAATATGCTTTATATGGTACCAAGTATTTATCCTCCAAATGATGCTTGTTTGACCTATGATGCATATCCCAATGCACTCACATTGGGTGGCACACATAGGTCAAAAGCATATCATACTCGGCATCTACTACTATATGTTATGCATAGCTTATGTGCTACATACATAGCTTATAATTTTCTAGAATCCCACATTACTAATGTGTTTTCCTCATTCCTATGAAAAAGAGATTTGAAATTAACAGAATCTACATAAACTTTGCCAAATTACATACTAACTTAATTAAGCACTTAATTAAATAATTAATCTAGGATTAGAGATGAATTAATCCTTCTTAAATCCTTAATCACATTTAGAATCAAGATCTCAGAAGCTAATCTTACTTTGGTGAGTTGAATACTTATTCTCTTCCATTATTCTACTTGATTTCATTGTAGATTTATGTTTTTGGCTTTGTTTTGATAATTGGCTTCAATCATGGGTGATATAATGGATCCCAATGCTTATCTATGACTTAAATGATCTATTTAGGTTGAAAAATTTGCTAAGATTTGAGTTTAATTCTTGTTTTTTCCTAAAAACACATTTTTCTTTGATTATGCCTCATTATATGCTGCACATAACATGATATATGCACCACACATAACCTGTATATGGTGCATGTCACACTATATGTGGTATACATGGTTATCTAATTTACCAAAAAATGTTATTTTTCATTCATTTTTTACCTAATTTCTCCCATTCAGTGAAGTCATCAGTAGCAATAGTGGCGTTACAGTAGCCCTAATGATCTGAATTCATCATATTTTGATTTTGCATTCTTAATTTTAGCTTCAAAATTATATTTCTTAATTTAAATGCTTATTTAATTTGTTAATTTGATGTGGATGACACGATTGGCCTTGATTGGTTGAGTTTACTCTCTCTAATTAATATTTATGTGATGTTAGTGACTCCTAAATCATTCTGTCATGATCAATTTCATATGATTTTGCTACTAAATCACCATATTTTGCTTCATTACTCAATTAATGCTATTTTAATTATGTTTAATGTTATCACTTAACATGTTTAGTTTAATCGGATGTTGATTTATTTCTAAGTTATGCTTTATATGATCTTATAATCTTCTAGTTGTGCTATTGACTGATTTTGCCTAAAATTGATCATTTTTGCATGATTTTCATGGTTCGACTCATGTTTATTAATATTTTTATGATTGTTGTCATTACATTCATCAAACTTTAGCATTTGTGCTTTCACATCACATTGAATTACTTGATCTAATCATAAATTTCATTTGCTACTAACAATTTTACTAGTGTTTTGCATTAACATTTGTACATTTTTAACTCATGCTTCAAGTAGGGCCCCAGTCTGTATGTCATAAGCTTTGCTCTGAGTCACGGTAAAAGCCCTACCTATAATAAGTTTATAATCTTTTATGGTCTTTATTATTATTAGAAGGTATTCAATAGGCCTCTTGAGCGCCAAAGGTTGGATCATAACTTTAGGGAGGAGGAATTTTATTTTTGCCTAGAAGCCAAGTCTTTATAGTAAATTCATAGGTAGAATTTTTAAAGATATTCCACTATTTGATTTTATGGTTTCTCAAAATAACTAGTAAATTTATTTCAAATTAATATGAGATGTCAAAATACCATTAGTATACTTAGAGTATACAAAAAGTCAAAGAGGAGATAAGGAAAATATTTTTCATATATTGATGATTGAAAATTGGCTTAAAAGAATTGGTAAGTTGATAAGACATCAAATGATAATATGTTATCATAATTTTAACAATAATATCACTGCTTAATAATCCATATAAAGATATTATGAGTTTTAATATTTGTATCAAAGTATATATACCAAGAATGGTATACCAAGGATTTTAGATGAAAAGAATTTTTCATTAGACCTTAATATAGCCTCAACACATTTATAAAGAACATGTAGTTGTATATGAGAAAAGAACTAGCTTTAAAAGATACAGGCTCATGAAAAGGCTTTCTCTAATCTAATATATGGATAATATTTTTCATTTAAATAAAAGAATATGAAATAATTCTTTTATCCTTATAATCATAATTATGTTTACGTAGACCCTGACTTTTTACTTGCACATTACATTTTCAAATTTTCTTCGATATGATTTGGTACAGGTCTCGTTGTCGAACCCAAGTTGCACATATGTATTTTGGCCTCTTACTAATGCTCTGGACATATTGAGCATGTTACATTTTGCTTATGGAAGGTGAAGCATATAGCATGCATTTCCTAATGTACGGAGTATATAGTTCTACATGTAATGCATATTTAGTTAAAGTGCATAATATGCATGGCATTATCCCATGCAAATCTAACATGCTCCATATGTCACTATGATATTTTGGCATGGGAGGAAACTATTGGGCATGGGGTGCACATTTTGAAGTGCCTTGAGTGTGGAGCATATATAGAGTATATTCCATGATGTGTTACACATGTATTACTAGCATATTTTTACACTACATACTGTATATATAGCACTATGTGTTGCACATGTCACTCCAAAATTTTTAGAATCTTGCATTGCTAATTGAATTTTAGCAAACTCCAACCCTTACGTATAAATATGACTTGTATGTTTATGGAAAAAGGTCTAAATTTTGTTAATTATGGTTGAACTTTACTAAAAACATTTCTCACTTCAGTAAATACTTAATTAAGTTTGTAATTAGGCTTTAAAGACTAATTAATCCTACTTAAATCCCTAATCATGTTTTGGAATCAAGATTAAAACTTAATTAACCTTGGTAAGTGTAAGAAAGCTTCTTCCTTCTAGTTTTCTCTTTGATTTCTTCATAGGTTTTTTTGATAGTCGAATAATTAGTTGTTTTAACAATTTGATTTGTGTTTTTGCTTAAAAACTAAATTTTCTTTCTTTACTAGCTTGCTATGTACGATGTGTTAGCGTATGCTCTAGAGCATCATGTTTTATTATATTAATCAATTTATCAATAAAAGCCATTATTCATTATTTAGTGTACTTGAAAGTTTATTAACTAAATAATGAATTCTAAGATATTGGAATAGTATAAAGGAATTCATAAAGAGTTTATGAAATAAGATTCTTATTGTATACAAATGTTCAATATCTAAATTATCTCTGATCAATGTATTAATAAGAATTGATATTATTAATGTAGTTAAGATCAACACATGTTATACTTTCTTATGGGATGATTCTCATTCATCATGATAAGAGTTGTCTAAAATGAATATATGGATGGGCGGTCTGGGACTGACTCATTAGAGGCCTTGCGAGTGAGATTTCATATGGATGATTAATCTATGTCTATGAGATACATCTCACTCATATCAATAGTGCAAGTATCCTTAAGACTTGATAAAATAAGGTTATCTTAATTATGGATCACTATGTTTTGACTTCTATGTTTGTTCCTCCTTAGGAGGCATTCATAGCTTGGAGATTGGATATGGTGTGACGTAGTTGAAGATATTTGTTTATCAATAAAGGATTCACCATCCCAGATTAAATGTAGGGGTTTTATCTCATTGATTCATGTATTATTCTTTATTCAGGAATCTTTAGCCAGAGTAGAATACTTATTGATGAATGAGTTTCATAAGGGCATTTTTTGAATAAAGACTATGGTACATGAAACATCAAAACAATTCAAAGCTTAAGAACAAAGAATCAATTTGGCTTTTGATAGAAGATCAAGAAGAAAAAAAATTTACTTTTTATTCTTTATCCGTTCATCTTTTATTTTATTTTACTAGTCTCTAAACAAAATAAGTAATATTGATTACTAATCATTCTCATTGCTTATGTGGATAGTTTTGAGATTCTCTAAGTTGGGGATTGAAAAGTTTGCTACAACTTTTTTGACGAACAAGAAAGAAGGAGATATGCATAAAAGTAAGTTTCTGATTTCTTCTTTGGTGATCTTCTTGATTGTTGATGTATTATAAGTATGATATTGCTAGATCCAATGAAATCAAGTATTTTAAAAATTTTTAGATTATATCTTCCACTGCTAAACATGTTTTAGTAAACTAACAGTGGTATCAGAGTGATTTGATATTGCAATCTAAGCATAGAATACATAAAGATTTCCATTTTTTTAATGATTATGGCTTGCAGTATTTTCATATTTGAAAGGGTTATTGTTTGAATTTGGATTTAAAATTTTAACCATTTATTCTTCATTGAATTAACTTTGTTTCTATCAAAAAAAAGATTGAATACATATGTGGAAATTTTATGAGATAAAAATTCATATGTTGCATATGCTCTCATTGATAAGGCAGAATGGATTTTTGTGTTATTCTTAATGTTCTTGCTTGATTATTGCATTTTCAATTGTTGAACATGTAATGAATCAATTATTTAATGTATTAAATTGGTGATGGAGCATGTTGAATGAATTATGATTCGATTTAGATGTGATTATATGTAATTCATGTTCATATGCGCATAAAAAATCCATTTATGGTATATTCAGCCTTTTCAATATAATTGCTCATGTTTTTCTATTAATTCATGTAATTTTAAGTTTTAAACACATTCAAGTTTCTAAACATTAAATTTTATTAATTTTTGATATTAATAAGTATTTTATTTGACTTAAAACTCTTAAATGGAGCAATTTGAGCATAATAAGGAGTATTACTAGTTTTCTATTTTTTTGACTTTTGTTTTGAATTCTAAGTGATATCTTAATATTTAAAGTGTGATTAAATAATTAATATATTACTGTTTAGATGATTATTTAATTTAATAAATAATTTATTCAAATAAAATTTAAAATAATATGTTTTCAAATGCAAGCCCAACAACTATCTTAAAAGGCAAAATTTGTTTGAATTTTAAAATGAAAAACCAAAATGATATTATGAGAAGATTATTCATTTAAGCATCTTGAATGTATGATGGTGATTATGGACTTAGCCCAATGTGATTGAGCATATGTATCATTTTATACATTTTGGTAAATAGGGCCTGCGAGTCCTACCTTTTCCTTAAATTCTTTTATGCTTCTTTTCTCACCTACTCCCCTCAATTGTAACTTGGGGTTTATACTATTTAAATTTGTAATTAGATTACATAGGTTATAAAGGAGTTATAAACAAAGGAAAAAAGAGCGAAGGAGCAAGATGTGATCAAAAGAGGAAACTCCTAGACCAAATTTGTAATAGAATAGTCTTATTTCAAGTTTTTACGGTTTGAAAAATCATGCATAACCTGAGTTTGACCTTAGACTTAAAAGTCCATAATCATCATATTATAAATTATTATAATTGTGAATGTATGAGTTGCATGAGCATGTCATAGCTTGCATGAGCCAAGACTATGCATGGTGCACTAATTGCACACACCTGCCTTGAATGTTTTAAATGACATAAAAGGAAATAAATTCATCAAAGGAATATAAATCTAGGGCCTTCCATTTTCTAAGATAAGGGTGGAGAGCTTCTTA
Source organism: Dalechampia spathulata (assembly GCA_948192965.1). Lineage (NCBI taxonomy): Eukaryota > Viridiplantae > Streptophyta > Magnoliopsida > Malpighiales > Euphorbiaceae > Dalechampia > Dalechampia spathulata. The sequence continues at coordinate 4,442 of CANYBF010911187.1, read as the reverse complement.
TCATTCAGGTTATTGAGCATACTCAAGCATATTTAACATAAGGTATATCTAAGTTTTAAAAATGGGTTGGATTTAAATAAAATATTTTATTTATTAGGCATACCCAAGGTAAAATGTTTTATAGGCCGGATTGGGGAATTATGTTATGTAAGATAACATAAGTATCAAGAAAAATTGATAGTACAATGATTCAGTAGTCATATATAGATATGATTGACATAAGAGATGTCTACCCATTGACATTAAGTTCCAGTTTGTTGAGTATACTCAAGATTAGGCTTAATGGTCATTGGACCCACTAAGGAAGGCAAAGCACGACCTTCCTAGATTAGTAGTTGAGGGCTATTAGTTTGAAATAAAATAGTGGGAGATCAAAACTAATAACAGACCTTATTATGTTTCTAAAATACTTGATGTTTTTGTTCTCTTTCTCCAGATTTTTCTAAAATGTCAAGAAAAGTTTATCTCTATGGAATTCTCAAACATAAACTAAATGGATCCAACTACATTGACTAGATTTACCAAATCAAAATAGTTTTGAAAGGTAAACAAATAGCCCATGTACTAGATTGATCTTATCCATGCACACTTGTAGCTAACTCCTCTGATAAAGTCAAAGATGCTTACAATAATTCTAAGTAGGAGGATGAGATGGCTAGTAGCATTATGCTGGGAGCTATTGAGAATGATCTCCAGAAGCAATACGAGACTATGAACTCTCATGCTATGGCTACTTATCTCAAAACACTTTTTGAGGAAAAAGCAAAGAATAAGAGATTTGAACTCTCAAAGGCTCCCTTTAAGTGCAAAATGGCAAAACGATCATCTGTTATTTTTCATGGCATTAAAATGCATGGCTACATCCAAAGGCTAGAGGGTCTTGGTTTTAGGCTAAAATAGGAGCTAGCAATTGATCTTATTCTGCTTTACCTTGTAGTTATTCATAATTTGTGCTAGACTATTAGATGAATAAAGGAGAGACTACCATTCCTGAGCTCATCAATTTATTTAAATATGCCCAGGATGCCAATAAGAAGAATGTTAAAGTAGCACTGGTAGTTAGTTCTTCTATGCCTACCAAGAAGAAGGACAAGAAGCCAGCCATGAAGCCCAAAGGTGGTGTGGATAAGAAAACTGTAGAGAAACCCCCAAAGGGTATTTGCTTCCATTGCAATAAGGAAGGGCATTGGAAGAGAAACTGCAAGGAGTACCTGGAGCTGGTAAAGAAGAACTGTGCTTCTTCTTTAGGTATATTTGTGATTAATGTTAACTCTAATACTATTTTTAATAATAAGAGTTAGGTATTGGATACTGGTTGTGCATCTCATAATTGTTATGATTTGTAGGGGCTGGTTGGCAGGAGGAGGCTAAGTAGGAATGATGCAGATATCAGGGTTGCTAATAGAGCACAAGTTACTACATTAGAAGTAGGAACCTATATTTTGCACTTAGCTTATAGTTTACAACTAGAACTCAATACTTGTTATTTTATTCCAAGTTTAAATAAGAATATTATTTTACTATCTTGTCTTGTTGAACAAGGATTTAATTTTTCCATTAATAACAATGGTTGTTCAATGTTTAAAGATGGTATGTTTACTGTTCTGGAAATGTTGAGAATGAAATCTATATATTGAATAATACAGACCTCATTTGCAATGTTCAAACTGAGAGAAATTTGATACTCTTAATCCATTCTTTTTATGGAATTATCATCTTGTCCATATAAATAACACTTACATGTCTAAGTTGTACAAATTAGACAACTTGGGTGATGGCATTTCTTCAAACGATAGTAGTTTTATTTACTACTTTAATGCAAGCATATAGATAATTGTAGTAAGATATTGATCCCACAAGGATTTATTGCTTATCCACCACTACTTGGATTTCCAATCCATTTAAGTAACTAAAATGGGTTGGTGTTTGGAAGTGATCAATTGCAATTATAAGTAAAGAAGCGAAATGGAGTCAATGGTCAAAAGATGAAACAATAGTGAGAAGCATAGGGATTGAAATCTTAATCACCAAGCCAAAACAACAATCATGTGCTCATTGCCACCCAAGATATCTAAAAGCATCAATCTCCCTCTCTCAGGGTGAAATCAACTAGATTTTGTTCTAATCTCAGAATCACTCTCTCGATCTATTTCCCTCAATTAGAGAAACCATTAAGCAATCATATAAGAGCTAGGAACATGTAGATCTCTCATACACATCTACCTAACTTGAATGAATAAGCATTCTATAATTCAACTCTCGTTGCAATTACAAAGCATAAGAAATTATTTAGAAAGCTAATCTTTAGAATTAAACATCTCTCAATGTTCTAGCATTCTGTAATCCAACTCTCATTGCAATCATAAAGCAGAGATTTTGTTTCTAAACCAAATCTTTAAAATTAAACATTCATAGGAATCTCAAGCAAGCACAATTAGTTATCCAAGCTAGGGATTTCAGAAATCAAATTCTACAATAAAGTACTTAACCACTCATAGCTTACAAGAAACACAAGAAAAGATGAAGAAAACAAAGAAGAACACACTCTAGCAGAAGACAGTGCCAATTTTAGTGCCAATCTCTGATGGGAATGGTCTCCCTCTCTTCTGTATACTCTAGCCACCACCTTGCTGCCTCCTTTTATCTTTGAGTAGAGATCCTCCAACCTTATCTTCAATTTATTTATATCTTTGCCCATCTTGTGGATTCCATTGTCCATGAGATCTCCTTTAAAGATTTTTATTTTTGTTCCCCTCATGGATCCTATTTTCTCCACTCAATCTTTTATAGAAATCATGCTTAAAATGGCCCATTATTAAGAAGTCACGATCATGACTTTGCAAGTCATGATTGTGACTTGATGGCTTGGTGGTCTTTGGGCTCTTCATGCTTCTATCATGATCGTGACTTTTAATGTCATGATTGTGATAGACACTTAAGCTTTTCTCCCTTTGGCATAGCTTCTATCATGATCATGACTTTGAATGTCACGATCGTGACTTGCTTAAGAGTGTCCCTCCTTACTTCTAGCTTCAGTCACAATCATGACATTGAATATCACAATCGTGACTTGTCTCTTCAAGCCCCAAAATGCTTTTTTTCTTCTTGAATGCTTCCTTAATGCCACAAACTCAAGAAACTCATCAAATTCTACTAAATCAAAGTGAAGTCATGGTAAATTAAACATCAAAAACTACAAAAGACTACTAAAATAATCATGCTGGTTGACATACATCGACATCCCCACACTTAAAAATCTTTGCTTGTCCTCAACTGAAGACAAAACAACAAAACTAAACTAAACACATGAAACAAGGAAATTGTAATGTACTCATGATATAGCAATTTGCATTTGTTAGTTCAGACATCCCTAACTTATCACTCCTCTTTATGTAATTTTATCATAAGATTAACGAATCATTAGGTATCGAGAAACTAGAAATGTTTAACTTAGTTAATCAAGTTTAATCATTCATGTGATTGCACTATCAAACAAAATACAACTCAGCATATTTTGCTTAGACATGAAGTGTAAGTAATTCAATTTGCTTTTTGAGCTTGATTTGATTGAGGATCATAAGGTTTTTATTCTTCTCTTTTTATTTTTCTTTTACTTTTGATTTTATTTTTGATCTTGTTTGAGAGGTAGGTCTTTTAGCTCAAGTACCCCATGCTTTTAATAATGGTCCCTGGTTACTTAACATTCTACCTTCACTTGAATGGCTATTCGTGTTTTTCATATTACTCGAGCCAGTTTTGGGCACCCCTAATAATAGCGGAACAATCAGATTTTGCACCTTTTGGCTTATTATATTTATTTTCTTTTTTGCTTTCCATACTCATTTCCTCTATATTTTATATTTTGGAATCATTTACTCATTTTGATACGGTTCTACATGGGATTCAAGAGAACACAAGGAGCTTGAAAGAAGATCCACTAACTCTTCCAAGTGGTCCAGTCACAAGGTCACAAGCAAATAAATTTCAAGAACAAATAACAATAGAGCTGCAAGAACAGGCTTTCTACAAGTGCTATTTGGAGCTTAAAGAGGTGCCTAAGGCCATAATATTGCTTGGGGTGAATTTAGAAGAGAATGGAGCCTGAAGGATGTCATTTGGGTCTAATTATGAAGCCATAGCCTTATTTCATAAGCCTATGGAGTAGTTAGGCATGCTGGGCCATAAGTTAGGCCTGTTGAGGACCCAATAAGGAAAGGAAGCTAGGCCAATTAGTATCCTAATGAGCTTATGCGAATTTCCATGTAATTATAGCATTATTTTTATTTATTTATTTATTTATCTTTTAAGTTAGAGTAGGAATAGAAGACCAAGTCCTCCTTGGATTAAGACTTCCATATCCTTGAAGGACTAGGATTAGAAACTAGTATAAATAGAAACCTATGTAAACCTTTTTCATCACCTTTCAATTATCATTCAATACA
>CANYBF010911119.1:0-15198 GCA_948192965.1 Dalechampia spathulata | reverse complement strand
AGAAACTAAGGATGTTTTCAACTCTGAAAAACCAAGGTTTTATTTCCTAGTTTTCAAAATTAATTCAATTGGGTTAATAGAAACAAACTAGGTGGCGACTCCACACACCCCGTTTTCTCAAAAGTTAAAACCTGTAAAACTGGAAAAGCCGAGAAACGGAAACGTACGCTCACAGGATCGAAGGAGATAAGGGATACACATGGGATTTTAGGGGGAATTATTACAAAACCATGAATAATTCTATCCTATTACATAAATATTCGTGCATACAATGTATTTGGGACGTTAAGTAACGTCCCCACCTCCTCAAGTACTATTCTGCCTCAGGTTGCATGAGCCAAAATGCACGATGGAATATTATGTAAAATAAACCAATAAATTCATTAGTAGCAAATGAATTTAGGATTTATTTGACTACTCCAATGTTATGTGAAAGCATGAACCAAGAGCCAAAATCTGATTAATTGTTAGGCAACAATCATGTGAATTTATACGAGCTGGATAATGAAAATTTAATAAAAATAAAAATTATTTTAAGCAAAATTATTTTTGTTTGATCCAATATACTTGAGCCATTGTAAAGCCTCAAATATTACTGGAAAAATCAAAATCAGTTTGAAAATGATCAAAAAATACAATTTTTGGGAAATTTTTCAAGGAATGTGCGCCGCATATCAGTCTATGTGCACCACACATAGGATGTGTGTGGCACACATAATTAAAGGTGTGGCACACATAGCTTATGAATCTGCAAGAAAATCAAATCTTTTAGTACAGAAACGATCAACAGATAAAAATAAGCAACTTTAATGAAGACAGTACCTCATTTTGAGCACGAATCGGCCTCCGTTTTGCAATCCAAACAATTAATTGGGCAATTAACTTGAATAATTAATTTTAAGGCTAAAATCAATTAGGTCTAGATAATATTTGACAAATCCAAAACCCTAGAAGCATGGACAAGCCTCTGGAGTTGCTGGAAAAATCAGATCCGAAGTGAAATGGATGAAAAATGGTGTTTTCTATGAAATCCGGGATCTATGTGACACATAGATCTATGTGCACCACACATAGGCTGTGTGTGGCACACATAGATGTATATGTGGTGTACATAGCAAGCAAAACAGAAGGAAAATGGAGTTTTTAGGCAAAAACCTGAGATCCAACCCCGATCTGGGTAGATCTAGGACTGAAAATATGTTTTTGCTTCGTGGATTTGCATCCAACATAAGGAAAATAATTTTAAGGTTAAAATTATTGTAAATCTATGAAATATACGATAGATTGAGAACACCATAGGCATAGAGAGGCCAAATTAGGGTTTGGTAAAATTGTAATTTTTGATCCGGATTTGAAAATTTTAGAGCTATGTGCACCATACATAAGGCTATGTGCGCCACACATAGCCTATGTGCACCACACATAGCCTATGTGCGCAGCATGCAGTGCTACATGCTGTGCATATAGTATTTTTGACCCGTCACATGGGGCCCACTGGGGTTGCATCGGGACATGCACCCCGTGCCCCATAAGTGTCATTTTGTATGCCAAGATATTGTGTAATATGGCTCATATCCCGTTTGGTCCCGAGAAGGCTCCCAACCAAACGTCTTTTTATGCTATATGCGTAACACATAGTGCTATATGTTACGCATATAGCATTTTACCCCTATCCGTTTTGCCTCACTCGGGCAAAACGGGATGTGAGCCATATGTCAAATAAGCATCATTTGACATACTAAGGCATTGTACAATGAAAATTTTTCCGGATTTGGTCCAGAAGATGGGCCCCACCAAACGTCTTTTTTTCTTGCATAGTGCAAGCATAATGTTATACACTAAATCCATTTTGCTTGCGTATTTCACCTGGCACAGGTGAAATGCAATGTGTTTCTTATGTCAAATAAGCGTCATTTAACATATTAGAGCATTGCGTAAAACAGCCCTTTGTTAGGTGGGCCCCACCAAGCATCCTATTTCAGGCATATAGTGTTATATGCCCAAAAATGTAGGATTTTGCATGCTTTGTGTTCTGCATGTCAAATAAGCATTATTTGACATTGTAAAATGTTATCGATGTGTTTTATTTATGTGGGCCCCCCATGTGGGCCCCACCTGTGGGTCTCATGTGTGGGTCCCACCGAACATTTTTTTCAGTTTAAGTGTTATGTGCACAATGCTATGCACTCTGAGTGCTCTGCATGTCTAGAGCACTCAGAGGAAACTGATGAGGGTGATGGGTCCCGCTAAACATTGTGGTGGGCCCCACCAACTATAATGTGCTTTGTACACCCAAAGCACTCAGAGGAAGCCAAACAGGCCTATATGCATTATCAGGGTCGACTTCGGGGACTAATACCAAGCCGAATTGATAAAAACCTGAGATTGCGCAATGGTGAAAAGTCAGGGTCAACACATATATTGACTGGATTAAGTCAGCTTATGTCAAAAGACATATAAGCTATCTAGTCAGCCTTAGTGCTACCTAAGCCTTATTAGGTTAATTAAAATGTGATTTTAGGTTTATAGAAACATATCTCTCTACCTCTTTTTTCTTCCTCATGTTCTTTTAAAGAAAAGAACAAGAAAATTCAAGTCAAGCACAAGTAATAGGATTCAGTTCTTCAAGAGCAATTTGGAGATCCTTTATGCTAGGGATTAGAATAGTTTACTATAACTTTTCTGATGAATAAGATTGAAGGAGATTGATATTCATGTAAGTGTTACTAGTCTTATGTCATGACCTCTTTAATGTGTTTTTTATGAATGATGATTGCAATGATTCATAAAAAAATGTGATTTTATAAAAATTTTACATGTTTTTGCTGCCTACCAATCATGTTTTTTACCAACATATCCTACTTATGACTAATTTCCAAATTGTCACCATGTGTAAACCCAAGTCATGCTCATACTAACTAAGCATACTATGGAGAGGATATTGTAGAACATGAATTTTGTACTTGGTAAGGGTTTGGGTTATTACCAGTAGGGCTCGGTGGAGTTCAACATCCTTACAACCATGTAAGAGAAGATGTATTGTATTAGGTTTGACATCTAAACTTCATACAAGCCAGAGGAGTGCAAGGTGGTTATCTTTGTCTAGGGAGAGACTTAATATGATCAAGCTCTTAAGTTGCCTAACTTTGGTGATTTATTTGATTAACAGTTCATCATCTTTGATAAGTTTGTGATCTGTTAGCCTTGGCAATATCTAAGAAGGTCATTACTACTTCTTCCATCATCAACTCTAATGATGACTTTTAGATCTTTAATAATGTTGTCAATCTCACCACTGGTCGTCTAGAGCCAAAGCCCATTACAGTTGCTATACTAGAGGCCAAGCTACGGAGTTTGGATATGGGTGATCTACTACTTCAAAAGGTTCACAAGGACATTGCCACCTTAATAGATAATACTTTTGATGAGATTTTATATGAGGATGATGATGTCCCTATCTCTGTACTTTTTTATGATGATGTAACCCCTTCAAAGTTTAATGTAATGAAAAATAGTTTTAGTTTTGTTTGTATTGTGTATGCTAATGGCATTATGCATGAACATGAGCATTACATGAACACTTCTTATGTTAACACATCAGGCATTGAAACTATTAATATTGGCATAGATGATAAGCCCTGTCCTTTCTAGATTACATCTAACTTAACTCTGGATGAGAGAATAAAAATCATCAAAGTAATAAAATAATATATAAAAGCCTTTGCTCTAAGCTATGAAGTCATGGTAGATGTTGATAAAACTATAACGAAAGATAGTAGGATCAGGATCTGCATAAACTATAAGGATAAGAATAAGTCATGCTTAAAGAATGACTTTCCTTTACCTTATATTAACATGCTAGTCAACAGTCATATTCTATAAAGAATGACTTATATTAACTATAAAGGATGACTTATAATATATAAGGTAATATATTACCTTATATTAACTATAAAGAATGACTTATAACATATAAGGTAATATATTACCTTATATTAACTATAAAGAATGACTTCGTTGATGGATGTTCTAGATACAATCATATTCTCATAGCTATTATGGATAAGGTGAAGATAGCTTTTATCATGGAATAAGGACCTCTTACTACAAGGTCATGCCCTTAAGTCTAAACAATGCAGGTGCTACCTATCAAAGGGCTGTAACAACCTTGTTACATGATCTTATCTACAAAGAGGTAAAGGTTTTATATGGATGATATGTTGGTGAAGTCTTCTACCAGGGAGGAGTTTTTGGCTGCTCTTGCTAAATTTCTTATATGGATTGAGAAGTATGGACTTAAGATGAACCCAAAGAAGTGCACATTCAATATGATGTTTGGTAAGTTACTGGGTCATGTAGTTAGTTAAAGGGGTATTGAAGTAGATCTTGATAAGGTAAAGTTTGTCCGTTAGATGCCTATTCCTAGAACCGAGATAGAAGTCAAGGGATTCCTGGGACAGATCATTACTAAGCTCATTACTATATGTGAGCCTATCTTCAAGCTTTAGAGGAAGAACCATCCTTTGGTTTAGGATGAGAACTACAAGTTTGCATTTGAAAGGGTGAAGCATTACCTCTCTAATCCATCAATTTTGCAACTGCCTTAGCCATGGAAACCATTATTGCTCTAGCTAGCCATAAAAAAGGAATCAATATGTGTGATGATTACTCATGAGAATGAAGCTAGGATTGAGCATGTTATCCATTATCTGAGTAAGAAACTATTGCTAATAGAATGCAAATATAACACTATCGATAAGCTATGCTTAGCTATGGTCTGGGTCACTAAGAAGCTTAGACATTACTTCCAATCATACCAAGTTTAAGAAATCTCCAAGGTTTACTTGATGAAATACTTGTATGAAGCTCCCTTACAAGTAGGGAAGCTTGTTAGGTTGTTGATCTTATTATGTTAGTTGGATGTGCAACACATCACTAAGAAAGTTATTGAAGGCAAAGCAAACATTGAATTCTTAGCATCCAAGCTGGTGGATGACTTTGAGACTTTTGAATTAAACTTTCCAGATGAGCACTTAAGAGCAGTGGATATCCAAAAATGGTAGTTGCACTTTGATGATGCAATTAATAAATGAGGTGCAGGAAAATAAGTTGTTTTGGTTACTCTTGAAGGTGAGCTAATCATTCTCTCAAAGTAGTTGAGCTTCCCAGTCATTATAATATAGTTGAGTATGAGGCATATTTATTTGGGCTTGAAGTTCTACTAATGATTGGTGCCCGAGACATTTAGGTATTTAATGATTTGATGTTTGTCATTCACCAGTCCATAACTAGGTGAGATGTCAAAGAAGAGAGGTTCAAGCCTTATGCTAAATACATGGAGCTCATGGTTTATAATTTCAACTCATGCAAATTCGTCCATACTCCATGAGATCAAAATTAGATGACTAATGCATTGGCCAAGTTGGATTTAGTATGTGAATGACCACAATATAAGATATAGCTTGTGATAATTGAGTGGTCAGATTTACCCTCACTTCAAAATAATTATCACTTATTTATTTATTATTTTAATAGTATTTATCTCACTATTAAAATAATTTAAATTTAGATAATAAACCAGATAATTTTGATTGATTTAAAATCTATTTAATTTATTAGATTAAGATAAATATTTAATCTAATACTTTATAGATCAAAAATATTTATTTAATTGACCCATAAAATATATTTCATTTATTATATTAAAATAATTATTTAATCTAATTAGTTTCATAGACCAAAAATATATTTAATTGATCTAGAAATTAATTTGAATTTTTTGATATTTACAAATGCCCTCTCGAGATTTATTCATTAATTTATTTAAATGAATATATCTCAAATTAATTTTGGATATTTATAAATAATATGGAGCCAAATATATATATAATTTTAATGGCTCAAAATCCCCTTTTTTTGAAGGGTTATTGGTTCACATGAACTAATTGCTTGGAATTTTTTCTCTTTTCTTGAATTTTTATTTATTTTTTGCTTTTTTTTGTTTTTTTGTTTTTTTATTTTTTATTTCCAAACTAATATTAAAATAAGATTTAATACAATTTGATAATAAATCTCCATATTGGTGTGGCTCTTTTTTCCTTTTTTTTTTGTTTTTCAAATTAATATTAAACTAAAATTTAATATATAATTTGAAGATAAACAACACCTTTATCTCAAACAAATATTATTAAAAAAATAATATTTGATATAGTTTGAAAATAATTAGGATTAAAACTTAAATTTATTATTTAATCCAAATAAGAATTTTGATAATTTTAAAATCGAAATTAAGTATTGAAATTCCTAGAATACCCACAAGGTACGTCCAACCGTCTGGCCGCACCACTCACAAACAATAGTTGGTACGCCCGTACTAATATTGGTATGCCCGTACCATATAGAAAAACACTTGGAAAATTGCAAATAACTTACATTGACTCACACGTGACACAACACTCAAAACCTAGGGTCTAATAAGTATGATAAGGGATCTTTATCCATATTATAGTAGAGTTTGAACTTTAATCCTAATTCAATTCGAACTTATTCCATCACTATAAATAGAGACCTAGAGTGTCCCATTTTTTTCACACATTCAATACAATTACTCTTCCTCTCTTTGGTATCTCTTCCAAGTGAGATTTTTCTTCTTTTCTTTTTTTTTTATTTTTTTCTTTCTTTTTTTTGTTATGTTACAAGAAGGCTAAAAACAAAAATTTTATTTTTGTAGAATTACGCTTGGATCATTGCATTGTATTGAAGTCAAGAGCATCATTCAACCATCTCCATCAAGGTGATCAACTTCAAAATTCAAGAGATTCAAGATACTTGAAGATTCATCTACCACAAAGATGATCACCTTCAAGATTACTTGATTTTTTTTATGAATAATTGAACAGGTAAAACAATTTGACATTGTTTTAGGGTGACTTGATTATCGTATTTAATCAAAATTGAAGAGATTCAAAATACTTGAAGATTAACTACTACAAAGGTGATCACCTTCAAGCCTACTTGGTTTTTTATGAATAATTGAATTGGTAAAATAATTTGACTTAAAATTAGTCAATTATTTTAGGAAGACTTGATTATCGTATTTAATCATGATTGAAGCAAGTCAAAGATTTAAGTAACTCCAAGATTCAAACAACTCTAAGATTCAAGCATCGAGGAAGACAATCATTACTCCTACTATCATAAGCAATCAACTGGCAAGGAGACTTGATTATAAATTTAGTTAATCATCTTTGGATAACCTGATTCTTGTGATTAGTTAAGATTCAAGATCCAAGATTCAAGTAATTTAAAGATTTGACAAGCCTTGATAGTTAACTGGCAAGTGATTAAAATTCACATATTTGTGTGATTTTTTAAACTCAAGTTGGGATAATCCAGCTATCATACTTGGTCTCTTGAAGTGAAGATGATTCAAATCAAAGCTCACCTTGATGATAAGCAACTATCATGCATCAAGATTTCAGAAGTTAAGAGCTTTTACCGACTTGGACAAAGAAAGCTTCTCATGAATTTACCAACTCAAGCTACGATATCATCAAGTTAACTTGTTTTCTTTTGAAGTCTTTATTCAAGTCTAGGTGAAGTTCTTCTGATAATCTATCCTTGTTGAAAAAGCACATGGCCATCTACCTTCAAGGTTGCTGGTGAATTCTCATATCCTCTATGTTATTGGGAATGGCTTAAAGATATTTTTATAGTAAATAAGGAATTACTCATATAAGCTTGTATTTATGATATTGTTTTTGCATCAATCTTCATTTATGATAAGTCTGCTAGCATCATGCAGTACTTCTATGAGCATTGGAGTCCATCAACCAATACTCTCTACTTACCTCTTTGAGAAGATTCTATTTCACTTTAGGATTTGCATTCTTTAAGCAAACTTCTCATTTCAAACACATTCTATGATGAAGTTATACCTTCCACTAAAGAACTTGTAGGCTCTAATGATGGCGATGACTTTCTTCCACCAAGTTACCAATACTTGTTTCATGCTTATCATAAGCTTGCTAATAACAAACACCAAGTGAAGATTGATGACTGGATCAAATTCTGGTTTCATGGAGCTGTCAGATATGCTGAACCTCAAGGAAAAGATTACTTGAAAAGAATTTCAGCTCCAAAGAAGACATTATACCCATCTAGAATAATCAACAAGCACTTACCTCAGAATGAAGCCTGGCAATGTTCCTTTGTCCTTCTTGGCATCAAGGATCGCCTTTTATAAGATGAGATTTACTTAGCCATTTTCTTTGTTATTGGCTATGTAAATTTTTACTACCCCATGGAGTTCCAAATCTTATCCACCACAGTACTTTTAAAGTTACAAGCATAATAGCCATGGGAGATAGCTTTTGCTTAGCCATTCCAATCTTAACCAACATCTATCATGGATTGAGTAAAATTTCTAACTCTACCAACCTGAAATCTTATGGTGTTTGCTTTCCAATTCACTATATTTATGGTTGGTTAGTAGATAGGTATAATACTTACTTCTTTGAAAGGAAGAATACAAGTCCAGCTCGCATGACTTATTATGGAGGCTTAAGGATGGCCCACTTCTTCAAAGATCATGAAGTGGAGAACCTTTTCAAGGAAGGTCAATTTGAGATCAAACATATGATCTTTCAACCTCAAGAAACAACCATCATTGACAACAATGCCTTTTTTGATGGTCTATTTAACTTGATTGAATACATTATCAGTCTTTGCTTTGGTTATATAACTTTTCATTGTAGGGACATGTTTTATATTCAAGCATTTTGCCCTATCAGATTTAGCAAGCATTTTTGCTTTACCCAAGATATCTCTGATGATTTTCAAAAGCCAATGAGACAATCTACTTTTCCCAAGATATCCCTGATGGTCAAAGAAGTGGTCCCGATCTTTTTCTACTACTAAACAAGATGAGCTTAATCAAGTTAGAGTTCATAAGAGACCCAATCATGAATCTATCATGATAAATCCTCCAATTCCAAGACATCAACAAAACTTAGTCCTTGGCCTTCCTTGTAAAAATACACTTAAGGATATGATTCTTATGAGAGCACCTAATCGAGAGGGTAGTAGTGATTCCAATCCTCATAGACTTTCCCAAAATATGAGGCTTCATAGAAGAGCCATCCCAGGGTATGCTGGACTTGATAAAGATGAATCTAAGCCAAGCTCTAATCATTGCTAGAAGAGACCAAAGACTCATAAGACTGATAAGGCTCCAGAGCCCAATTTAGCCTACTAGATGACATCCCTTTTTTCTTCATTTTTCAACAATCTTGTAGTAATTTTTTTTTAACTTGGTTTCTTTATTGCTTCTTCTTTTTTTTGACTTAAAACTTATCATGAAATTTCCATTTATTTTTTACAAGGAAACTTGGAACAAGAATTAACTTCAGTAAATTGTGCCCCTATTATTGCTATAGAAGCTCCTAAAGAAGTTGAGCCTGTAGAGCAAATGCAAGAGAATGCTACTCATGCTTCCCATTCTACACTTTCTAAATTTTATGGAGATGACTTCCTACAAAGGCATCATTATAATGTAGCTACCTCTACATGGATGGACTTATGCTTGAAGATCATAAATGCACCCTTTTGTGACGTTCCCTCATTTACTGATAAAGTTCTTACTATTTTAAATGAGATTCAACAAGTTGAGAAGATTGATGTTTCAATTCCTAAGAAGCGTCTTGAAGACTATGTTTAGAAAATCAACAATCTTCATGAAAAGGAGTCTTCCTTAACTTCTAAATCATTAAAGGAGTCTCATTTAAACAAACTTAGAGAAATTTCTAAGAGATTAGACAATGCAAGATCTCTTGAAGTTGGAGCTTTCAAGAAGCACAGCTTAATTAAGGATGACTTACTTGAGATTGACAATGAGATTCAAAGACTTCATGCAAAAGAAATAAAAGCTTAAACTCACTTTAAGTGATGCAGAGAAGGAAGTCCTTGATGTCCAAGCAAACATCACCAATATTGAGGAAGAAAAATTAGTTGCAAAGAATACCCCTTTCCAAGATCCAGCTTAAGAAGAATCTTTGCAACAACTTAGAAATGTATTAGAGGCAGAAAGAGTTGACTTAAGAGATTTTGTATGGAAACTATAAGTTACATTTTCTCTTTGTAATAGAATATTCATTTTTTCATTAATAAACATTCTATTTTTTATATACATCACTTGGATATATATTTTATTTCATTTAGCATAATACTAAGATTTTTTTTTAATTTATGTGACTGAACTTAGCATATTACTAAGCTGCCTACGTACCTTCATAAGAATGATCAAGTCAAACGTAGTTCAATTACAATTAATTTTTTATTTGGTTTTCCATGCACAGTTTTAGCTCATGTAGGCTAAGAGCAAGGCTAAACTCTAAGCATAATACTGCTTTAGGAACTTGCCATTGATTAGTCCAATACGCACTCCATCTTTATCAATGATCTTGTATGTGCCATTTGAATAGACTTCTCGTACAACATATGGTCCATCCCAATTTAATAAGAACTTATTACCCATACGTTGAGATACGATGATTGGTCTTGTTATGGTAAGAATAAGATCTCCAACTTGAAAAGATCTTTGCCTTACTTTCTTGTTAAATGCTCTTGATAACCTAGCTTAATAACATTCTAAGCAATATTGTGCATCTAGATTCCTTTCATCTAAAGCTTCCAACTCTTAAAGAGGTAATTGAATATTATCTTCATTTAAGAGTCCTTCTTGAACTGCTATCCTCAAGGATAGGATTTGTTGCTCAAGAGGCAGTATAACCTCCACACCATAGACAAGTGAATATGGAGTTGCTTGTGTAGGTGTTTAGTATGTGGTCTAATAAGCCTATAAAGCTTCTCTCATTCTTTCATGCCAATCTTTTTTTTATCAACTTCTAATCTTCTTAAGGAGATTACATAAAGTTTTATTGAAAGCTTCAGTAAGTCCATTAGCTAGCGCATTATACATTGAAGAGTAATGTTGCTTGAAGTTAAACCGATTACATAACTTATCCATTATCTTATTATAAAATGGCCTACCATTATCCATTATAACGTAATGAGGCATACCATACTGGTAAATGATATTTGTTCAAATGAAGCTTGCAACTGTCTCCCCTTTCATTTCATTACATGTTATAGTTTCAGCCCATTTAGAGAAATAGTCTATCACAGCCAAGATGTAAAGATGACCACCTGAGCTTTTTGGCAAAGGCCCTATCACATCAAGTCCCCAAGCTTCAAAAGGCCAAGATGCAATAGTCGGATGAAGCAGTTCTAGAGGTTAGCATATCATGTTTGTATGAATTTGACACTCTTGACATCTTTTAGCATATTCTATGCAATCTTTCATCATTGTAGGCCAATAATACCCCATTCTTTTAATTTGAAAATGAAGCTTTGGACTAACTTGATGAGCCTCATACACCCCCGAGTGTGCTTCTTTCATAACCTTAGCAGCTTCATTTTCCTTAAGGCAATGCAAGAAGATGCCATCAAAGAAACACCTATAAAGAGTTCCTTTATAGTAAATGAATCTTAAAGCTCACCTTCTGACTTCAGTTTTATGGTGTGTATCTTTAAGAAACTTTCCATGCTCTAAATAATCCATAAGTAGTTATCGCCAATCTTCTGTATCAGTCTCATATATAGAAATATGATTCACCATCATTTTTCACTTTCATTTGCAAGTTGAAGTGATGGTAGCATAATCCATCTTTTGCGTACAGGAACTTCAACCACACCATTTGGTAATGACAATATCGATGCTAAGTTTGCTAAAGCATTAGCCTGTTGATTATCATCTCGTAGCACATGCTTAATTGAGAAGTTGTCAAATTGATTAAGTAGCTTTGAAGCATACCCACAATAAGGCAACAAATTAGCTTTCTTTACTTCATACAATAAGAGTACTTGATTGACAATCAACTTTGAATCTCCAAATACTTCAATATTTGAGATCTCCATGTTAGCTGCCATTTCCAATCCAAAGATCAAAGCCTAATACTTTATAATATTATTTGAGCATTTTTCTTTAAGGGTAAGTGTAAATAGCAGAACTTCACCTTCAGGACTAAGGAAAATAGCCCCAGCTTCTGTCCCCTCTCGCTTTACTACTCCATCAAAGAACATCTTCCAAGGTCTTGGAACTTCTATAAAGAAAATTTCTTCATCTGGAAGGTCATCAAAAAAACTCCCAATGATCAAGAATTGGATGATCGGCTAGAAAATCACCAAGCCTTTAATTACCTTTTAAGGCACATAGACAATCTCAAATTCTTGTAACAAGACTACCTATTTAGCTAATCTTCCAGAGAGGATAGGTCTTCATAAGATGTACTTTATAGGATCTACCTTCGAAGTCAAATGCATAGTATGAGCTTGTAGATAATACCTTAATTTTTTAGTTGCAAACATTAAGGCTAAGCACATCTTCTCAATGGAAGAATAATTTAATTATGCTCCATTCACCATTCTGTTAAGGTAGTAGAGTGCACCCTCTTTTCCTTCATCATTTTTTTGTACTAGTAAAACCCCTAAAGATCGTTCATTTACTGACGTATATAAAATGAGATGTCACCCGATTATTGGTGCAATTAGCAAAAGTAGGTTTAGAATATAAGTTTTCAGGCTATTGAAGACATTAGCACATGCTTTATCCTATTTGAAAGGAATATCGTTTTTCATCAAATGACTAAAAGGTTGATAACTTCCCGCTAAATTTGAGATGAACCTTCTAATATAGGCCAATTTTCCTTAGAGGCTCTTTAACTCGTGAATGTTTCTTGGTTCTAGCATTTTCAAGATGGCAATAATTTTAGACTGATCAATCTCGATCCCTTAATGTCTTCATGCCTTGATACCCCAAAGGCACACTTCAAAGGATTTATCTTCAAATTATATTTTTAAAGATGTTTAAATACCTATCATAAGTCTTGCAAATGATTAGTAGCCTTCCTTGATTTTATCACAAGATCACCCATATAACATTCAATATTTTTATGAAGCATGTCATCAAAGATCTTTTGCATAGCTCATTGGTATGTCGCACCTGCATTTTTTAATCCAAAAGGCATGACTTTGTAGCAATAGATCCCTTTTAGAGTTCAAAAAGTTATAGCTTTAGCATCTTATGTTGCCATAGGAATTTGATTATATCCAGATGATCCATCAAGGTATGATAACCACTTATAACCCATTTTAGAGTTAATCATGATCTCAATTAGAGGTAATGGAAAATCATCCTTTAGGGAGGCATTATTAAGGCTAAAAAAATCTACACAGATTGGAAGTTGTTCATTCCTCTTTCTTACTAGAACAATATTTGAAATCCAAGTTAGGTATTTGACTTCTTTAATGAAGCTAATATTAATCAATTTATTGAATTCAGCCTTAATTTACAAATGCAATTTTGGTCAAAACTTCCTTTGAACTTATTTAATCACCTTTGCCCCTTTTTTGATTGACAGATGACGAACCGTAACCTTAGGATCAATTCTAGGCATTTCCTTATAAGACCATGCAAAGACATCATGAAACTCCAAGATAAGGTTTTTATAGTTCTCAGCCTCTTTTTGAGCTAAATTTTTACTCAGGAAAATTAGACTAGAAATATCATCGAATGTTAAGTCAATGTTCTTTAATTCATCAACCATGGTCTTGTTTCCCTCTTCAAAAGCTGGTGGAGCTTCTTCTTCACTTTCCTCAACCACTAAATCTTCTTTTTCAATTTTAGTTACACTCAAGTGCAAAAAAGTGGCTATGTCATTATCCTCACAACATTGACCAGATGTTGAGCCTATGATCATAGTTGTTTGTTGTTTAACTGTTAGTGTTTCACCAGCCTTGACCACCCATTGACTTTGAATCTTCATATGAGAAGGAAATTTGCTCTTAACCTCCTTGTAGTCAACTTACAAAGGTGATTTCTTCTTAATTTTAATCTTCCCTTTATTTTTGAAACTCCAAGCCTATCATGAACTGAACTTTTTCCAAGCATGAAATTATCTTGAGCCCCAAGATAATCAAAAACTAAAACTTAATTTGAAATGATTCCCAATCGATCAAAAACTAACATCTTTGGAACTTCCATTGGATTTTCTTCATCTCCTACTGAAATATATTGTGAGGTCCCTATATAGATTTTTATCCATAAAGGATTGTATGCATTAGACCCCAAACCATTTTTTAAAGTCTTTAGAGTTGCTTCACTTACCTTCCAAACTTTATAAATTCCATTAGATAGGTCCTCATTTTACCCAGACTCTGGTTCCTTTATCAGTAAGGCTATAGCCTTCTCACTCATACCAGCTTTAGCTAGTAATTTATAGGCATTTGGATCAAATCCATTTACTCTTTTTGTTAGAAGTTCTCCATGCTCCACTGATGATCCTTATGATGGTCGGAGTGGCTGCTTTTGATATTGCTAGTTTTTTCAATGGAAGGACCAAGTCTTGTAAGTCTTGCTTAGCATCCTCTTTTGCTTTGAACGAGGCTTACACATCTTTTCTCCTTGAAGCTGGAACATAATGTAGTTTTGGATTTTCCTTCACAGACTTATTTAGTTGGATTAAGTCTCTCTCTTTCCCTTAGTTGAAGATAAAGATGCTCCTTTCTTAGCTTTAAAATAATCCTTCTTTGCCAGTTTCTTAGTTGCTTTAGACTCAAATTGCAACTCCTCTGTCACATTTATCTCCAAGTAAAATTTTGCATCTACAAAGTATGACTCGACTTCACTGAAAGGATTTTGTATCAACTACCACCCTTCTTACCTCACCATTCTTATAATACTTAAAGCATTGATGGAGTGTTGAAGGCACCACCTTATTTTCATGAATCCATGGTCGACCCAATAACATATTATATGTTATTTTAGCATCAATGACATGGAATAGAGCACTTGATTCTATTTCATCAATGTATAAGTTGAGATGGATCTTACCCATTCCTCTTTGATCACATTGGATGAATCCTTGAATCATCAACCAGCTCTGCATCAACTCATCCATTAAGATGCCAAGCTATTGTAATGTTTTCAAAGGAAGAATATGTTAGTGTATGCTCTAGAGCATCATGTGTATTTGTACTATACGTTTTCATTAATAAAGACATTATTCATTATATAGTACAATATTTTAAATGAACTTGTTTTACTTGGAGTATTAAACTATATATTGAAGTCCATGATAT
>CANYBF010911040.1:0-21592 GCA_948192965.1 Dalechampia spathulata | reverse complement strand
GGGTTTTATTTCCTAGTTTTCTAGTCATTCAATTGAATTGACAAAACAAACTAGGTGGCGACTCCATTTTTAACTCGATGCGATCTTTCTAGGTTAAAGACCAATCAACTATGGAAATGCGCCATTGAGAGCAAGCACCACCGCATTTCATACCGAACAGCGTGCAGCGCTCCTGCGTCCAGGGCACGCTACTCTTACAGGTGCTTATAGTAGAAGTGTTAATGATAATGTAATTGGCAAAGGGAGGATTGAAGAAAGTGAAATGATGTTCATAATGATGATGATGAAGGTTGTGATGATTAAAGTGATTATGTTAATTATTATAATGATGTTGGTGATGATGATAATAATGATGATGGTCAAGATGATGATGAAATCAGAGGTTATGAGGAGTTGATGTTGCTAAGTAAACCAAGTCTTAAGCTAATTCATTCATCAAAAAATTTATTATCTATTGATTTTGAATGAAATGATGATAAATAAAAATATATTTGATAGTGATGGGTTAATATGGGATCAATCCTCAGATTTTCAAATTGATATGACTTTTAAGAATAAAGATGCAATTTAGATGACATTAAAATTATATTCAATGCTTATAAGGTGCAAATTTAAGAGTAATAAGATAAAGAAAAACTTTATATCTATTCTCTGTGGTCAAAATGATGGATGTTCCTAGATATTACATGTTATGAAGAAGAAGAAGCGCCATTATTGGGAGATAACCTGATATAATGGTCCTCATACTTGTACTGCTTCATCCAATTCACACGACCACCGTAATTTTGATTGTAATATGATTGTTATGTATATTGAGGGAATTTTAGCCGAACAACCAAACATTAAGGTAAAAGCTATAGTAGTGATGCTAAAGGAAAGGTTCAACATTACTGTCAGTTATAAGAAAGCTTAGCATAGGAAACAAAAAGTCATTACATCTTTTGGGGTGATTGGTATGAATCATACATGCATTGATGTAATTTTATACATGTTGCATAAATGAGGAATTCCAGTTTGGTTTGGAACCTTAAAGGTGAAGATCATGTCATCAATGATTGTGTTGTACCTAAGGTGAGCCAATTTAAAAGAACGTTTGTGGCATATAGACCATGTCTAAAATGTTTTAAGTATTGCCAACCTATTTTATATATCAATGGTAACTTCTTATATGGTAAGTATAGAACTATCTTACTTATGGTAGAAGCTATTCATGGAAACAATCATATACTGTTGATTATGTTCATATTAATTGGAAAGAAGAATGAGGATGATTGGGAGCATTTCATGATGATGCTTTGATATCATATTTGTTATGAATGTAATGACATATATATCATCTCAGATCGACATATCAGAATTATCTATGTCATGCAATCTAATTTATAGCATAGGAATCCCCATCAATATTGTCTGTATCATATTGTTAGCAATTACAACACATACTTTAAGAATGTGGTAAGAAAAAAATTACTCAAAAGAGCATGTATGCTTACATTTAATGATGATGTAATTATACATGTTTGTTGTATTTATGTCTAATAATCAAATTGACTATTGTAGGTTGATAAAATCAATGAATAAAATTTCTCAGATGCATGTGATAAATTATAACAAGACATCCTGAGTTAATGGAATAGATTGATAAAATTCCACGGGAGAAATGGACCCTTTCTTACGATGAAGGCTTTTGACATGGTATTATAACAATGAATTATGCTAAAGCATGTAATTCTACATTGAAATATATCAAATTCATGCTAATTATAAGAATGATGCAAATACTGATCAACACCATTTACCCCTCTAGGAAATAAAGATTATTGGCCTAAATATAAGCGTGTGCCTGTCATAATAAACATTGCATGGAAAAGGAAGAAAAGGAGGCCTAGGTTTACTCAAATCTGAAATGAGATGGATTGGTCAATCAAAACTTAAAATACCTTTTATTTTAAATATGGTCAAACATGTCATAATGCACAGTCATATGAATGTAGTTGACCTATGAATTCTATATTCATTTTCATATGATATATTATATTCCTCATTTTATTAATTCATTTTTATTTTCTTTATTTTATGAATATAGCATTACGTACCATCATACCTTTTGATAATTCAATATACAATTTTCTTTTTTAGAATCATTCCATTTGAATAACTTATCTATTATGTGTTGTAGATCTTTTTTCCATTTGAACTTGAATAACAAGACTCATTCAACCAAGATCTCATGATCCATTGTTGTTATACTTACAATGATAATATAGATCAGAACCTATTTGGTTTGATGAAGTATGATATACCTCACATAATGTTCTTTAATTCTATCCAATTCACATTCCATGTTTGACATTTTTTTTTATTTTCATGTTTTGATATATAGATTAATAATGCCTATTGTTGACCCTGACTTTTCACCTACCTGCAATTTCGGGTTCTTGTCGATTCAGCTTGGTACAAGTCCCTGATATCGACCTCGATAGTGCATATATGGCTCTTTGGGTTTCTTTGAGAGTTCTAGGTGTACAGAGTAAATTACAGTTGGTGGGACCCATCATAACATTTGGTGGGGCCCACTATCCTTTTTAGCTTTTTCTATGTATTTTGTGCCTATAGAACACATTGCACTATACCCATCAGAGGTAGAGCACATAGCATACAAAATGCTACGATTTGGGCATGTAGCACTATATGCCCGAGAAAGGACATTAGTGGGGCCCACCACCTAG
Source organism: Dalechampia spathulata (assembly GCA_948192965.1). Classification (NCBI taxonomy): domain Eukaryota; kingdom Viridiplantae; phylum Streptophyta; class Magnoliopsida; order Malpighiales; family Euphorbiaceae; genus Dalechampia; species Dalechampia spathulata. Next base: position 18,863 of record CANYBF010911040.1, on the reverse strand, counting down.
GGGCCCACCTAGCGAGAGTTGAAGCTACACAACACCTTAAAGTGTCGAGTGCATCTTTGGTGACATATGGGTCATATTACATTTTGCTCATACGACCTTGCATTCATTGCCTGAAAATGCTATATGCATAGCATATAGCATTATGTGCTATGCATGTAGCAAAAGAAGACGTTTGGTGGGGCTCACTTTGGGGACCAAATCTAACATGCTTCGTATAGCACAACATTTTAAAATGTCAAATAATGCATATTTAACATGTGACATGCATTACATTTCACCCATACGAGGTGAAATACACATAGGGTGCATAGTGCCATGCGTGCATTATTTGAAAAGAAAAGACGTTTGGTGAGGCCCACTTGTCGGACCAAATCTGGAAAACTTTTCATTGCACAATGTCTTAATATGTCAAATGATGCTTATTTGATATATGGCTCATGTTACATTTTGCTCATGCAAGGCGGTGCACATAGGGGCAAAATGCTATATGCATCGCATATAGCACTATGTGCTACGCATATAGTATAAAAAGACATTTGGTCGGGAGCCTTCTTGAGACCAAACTGGATGTGAACCATGTTACACAATATCTTAGCACATAAAATGATGCTTATAGGGCACGGGGCGCACATGCCGATGCAACCCTAGTGATGGGTCACAATACTATATGCACAGCATATAGCATTACATATTGCACACATAGGTTATGTGTAGCGCACATAGCATTATGTGTGGCGCACATAGCCTTAAAATTTTTAAAATCCAGACCAAAAATTACAATTTTTCCAAACCCTAATTTGGCTCTATAAATATAGAGCTTGGGTCATCTGATAGAGATCCGAAAATTGCTAAAAAGCAAGGCCAAACTATGCCAAAATTCCTCCAAAATTAATTAAACACTTAATTAATTAAATCCTTAGGATTTAGAGACTAATTGGCTCTAGTTAGGCTCCCTAAACATATTTGGAAGCAAGATTGTTGAAGAAAACCTACTGCTTAAAGGTAAATCTTCATCTCCCTTCCATTTTCTTTGGGTTTTTACATAAATCCCCTAATTTTGGCTTGATTTTCTTGTGATTGGCTTCAATCTTATGTTTTTATGGTTTAATCATGCTGTTGGGTACCTAAAAATAATGATTTTTGGCTTTGAACTGCCTAGATCCTCGTCGAATTTCACATTTTTCTCAAAAACCTTATGTTTTCCTCTATTTTCTAGGCTATGTGTGCCATATCTAACCCATGTGTGGCATATATAGGCCTATATTTTGTGCATATAGGCCCTAGATTCCAAAGAAAATGTCAATTTTCCTAAATTTTACTCTAATTTTTTGCCCGATTTGGTCTTTCCAGCAACATTTGAGGCCTCTCTATGCCTCTGGTGTTTTGGATCTACCATATATTTCACAGATCTATAATAATTTTAACCTTAAAATTATTTTTCATATGTTGGATGCAAATCCATGAAGCAAAAACACATTTTCAGCCTTAGATCTGCCTAGATCGGTTGGATCTCAGGATTTTGCCTAAAAACTCAGTTTTCTCTTTGTTTTCACTGCTATATGTGCCATATATACATCTATGTCCACAACATCTAGCATATATGTGGCACATATAGGCCTATATCTAGAAAACTCTCATTTTTCGCCCATTTCACTTCAGATTTGATTTTTCCGATAACTCTATAGGCTTATCCATGTTTCTAGGGTTCTGGATCTGTTAAATATTGTCTGGATCTAATTGATTTTAGCCTTAAAATTAATTATTCAAGTTAATTACATAATTACTTCTTTGATTTGCAAAATAAAGGCCGATTCGTGCTCAAAATAAGGTACTATCTTCATTAAACTTGCATATTTTGGTCTGTAGATCATTTCTGTACTGACAAACTTGATTTTCTTGCAGATCCACATGATATGTGCACCACATGTCATGTTATGGGCACTACACACAACCTATGTGTGGTGCACATAGTAGTACATACGGTGCACATTCCTTGGAAAATTTTTGAAAAATCGCATTTTTCAATCATTTTCAAACCCAATTTGATTTTTCCAATAACATTTGATGTTTGGTAGTAACTCAATCTTATTGAATCCGTCAAAAATTAATTACATTTAATTAATTTTGGCCTCAAAATTGATTTTCTACGGTTAAATGCTGATTTAACTCGTTAAAAATGTGATTTTTGAAAGGCTTGGATTCAAATTGGTTGAGTGGCTATCTACAATTGTCAGAAGTGATGTTAGCACTCCCATTTGATTTTCCATGATCAAATAAAAATAATTTTGCTTAAAATTATTTTTATTTTTATTAATTTTCATGATCCGACTCGTGTAAATTCACGTGATTGTTGCTAAATAATTGATGGATTTTGACTATTGGTTCATGCTTTCACATAGCATTTCACTAGTCAAATAAATCCTAAATTCATTTGCTACTAATGAATTTATTTATGTTTATTTTATATATGTCCATCGTGCATTTTTTGCTTATACTACCCGAGGTGAAATAGTACCTGAGGAGGAGGGGACGTTACTTAACGTCCGAAAATATGTATGTGATGATATTTTTGTAATAGGATAGATTTATTATGGCTTTGTAATAATTTATCCCCTAAAATCCCGTGTGTATCCCCTCATTCCTCGATCCCTCGCACCGGCCTTTTGGTATTTTTATTTGTGGATGATTTATATTTTGCTAAAATATATGTCTTGTCATATGCCACATCACACACTACTATGCCATGTCATGCATATGCCATGCCATAACATACTGTATTTCATATGTTTATATATATAAATATGCTAAATACAATCAAAATATGCCAACTCACCATCCAATAACGCGTCATTTACCATACTATATGCCATGCATATACATGTCATTTCACATGTCATTATGCCATAATGCCATGCCATGTCACATGTCATATACCATGTCACGCCGTATGCCATGCCACATACCATATTTTACGTCACGCCACATGCCATATCGAATGTCAATTCACCCATATATCGCTATGCCATGCCAAATGCACATCATTATGCCATGTAATACATATGCCATGTCATTTCATATATGTACATTATATCATGTCATGCATATGCCATGTCACACATCATTCCACATGTCATGCACATGATATATCATCTCACATATCATGCATATGATATGTTATTCACCTCACATGCTATGCATATGTCATGTTATATGCTATCTCACATATCATGTATATGATATGCCATTCATTTCATATGTCACGCATATGGTATGTCATCTACGCCACATGTCATGCGTATGTCATGTTTCGCATCACCTCACAAGTCATGCATATGATAAGTCATTTCCCTCATATGTCATGCATATGGTATGCCATCCATTTCATATGCCATGCATATGCCATGTCATCTATCTTGCATGCCATGCATATGCCATGCCACTCACTTTATATGCCATGCATACAACAACGCTAATATGATCAAAAAATGCTAACATATTATGCTATATGTACTATTTATCATGATTACATGCTTATATATCATGCATATGATATGCTATTCATGTTCACATGTCATGCATATGCCATGTTATTTTATTGCTACTTCACATGCCATGCATATGCCATGATCTTCCAAATGTCATATAGCATTATATGCCATTCTACGTGCAACCTTGCAATGCCAAATTGCATGTCGCGTTGTGTGCTTACATATACACTCGTATGCTTGCCTGCCTAGGACAATTAACTTCAACTATAATGGTAAAATCGATCTTGGAAACTCATAGAAATAGATCTCTACCACCCAAACCCAATCTTTAAAGGGTTTAACTAGCACTCATGCTATGGGCTGGTTGGACCTATCCGGAACCATCCAGTGGTGACTCCCTTATGACTCTTTTGAGTCTATACCATTCCCCAAGGTAACCCCTCGGGATGTCTATGCTTTTGCACCAAGTGTGGTCCTCAGTTTGTGAGCTTCACAAGCCTTGCTCTGGGCCCCCACTGGGGACATCATGATGAAAGAGTGGTGGCATTTAAGAGTTTCCATATCAATTTTCACATCATAGTTAGATTAATTGTATGCATCACAAAACTAGCCCATGTTTGCACACACAACCCTGGTTCTGTGTTAAGCTGGTGATTATGAGTGAGTGAGTACCTTGGACTCCATTTGACTTATCATGAAAGCGAATCTACCTTCACCACTTGCTACACTGTACTGATAACCATCAATGATTCCTGACAGATAGACGTGAGGTATAGTCCTATATCGATGATTCCATTTGGTTGGATAGGTTGTAGACAACGTAGCGGGAGACCTTAGCTTATTTTCAAAACTGGACTAAACCCCATGTAGTAAACCTAGCAACATTCCAAACTAAGACCCTTATTGCATGCTATGTGGATCTTTGCCTTATCATGTCAGTGGATTTGCATAGACCCGACCTATTTTCCTTCCACATATTGCTCTACTAAGAGTCAGAATCCTTTCATGATTTCGTATGGTTGCATAACCTCACGCTCATTCCACGGGTGTATTCTTATCATTACAATATGATCATGCCCGTATTGCTCTACTAAGAGTCAGAGTCCTTTCATGATTCTGTATGGTTGCATAACCTCGCGCTTATTCCATGGGCGTATTCTTATCTTTACAATATGATCATGCATGTATTGCTCTACTAAGAGTCGGAATCCTTTCATGATTCCGTTTGATTTCATAACCTTATGCCAATTCCATCAACATTCTCTTATCATTGCAATATGATTAGAACGGAATGTTGTTAGGTTTTTATAGTAATCCCTCATATGATCTGGCAACGATCAATCCTCTTGCTTACCTTATTGAGAGAATCATGCCTCAAGTTCCCAGTGTAACTCCGGGCTAGTATCCTACATTGGACAAAAGAACTTGAATTCACCAATTCTCATGGAGGTATAAGGGTGGCAAGGAGTGATGCTGCATACTATGTGTTCACTAAGTGTTTTCGTATTTTCTGTTAAATATGCATAATGCATACTCATGCAATCTTCTAATGGATTTCCTTTTGCAACCATAATGCTAAATGTTACCTAGCATAGGACACGCATACATCCTACATGATGCATCATGTGCATCCACGCATACACATGCTAATCCACTTTATTGCAACCATGACATTATATGTTTCCTAGCATAGGTCATGTATACATCCTACATGTCACATTACATTCACCATATACAACCGCATATGTATACTCATGCATCCATGCTAACTCTTTCTATCATGTATAGATAATGTCAAATTCTCAGTATGCCAAAAATGTTGCATCCTCATCTGATCCTCAAGCCTCAATATTGGATGAAGCCATACTTGCTGTAGTTTGGAAGCTCATCGACCAATCTATAGCCAAGCTCCTGAATGATGACTTTAAGACTCTCCTGTAACAATAGATCCGGGAGGCTCTTAGTCCTGTTGAATTCATCACCCCACCAGCTCTGATGAAGGAAAAGGGGAAGGGTGTCAACCAGTATAACATGGAGATCAATGATGACGTCTTGCTCCATATGCATGATGTTTGGAAGTCTAAGACAACTATCTTAGAATAGAAGATAGAACAGTTGTAGACCATCATGAAGCCCAAAGGCATGAGCTCTGATCTGGACTTTGATGAGTTCTCTGTTTGAGCTATCAAGGGGCTACCTGCCAAGTTCAAGCTCCCTGATGTTCCTAAGTACAGTGGAGTTCGGGTCCCGAAGAACCATCTGAAGACATACACCATGATGATGAGCACTACAGATCTGTCAGATGATCAAATAGTCCAGCTTTTCTTCATCTCATTGAAGGGACCAACATTAGCCTAGTATCACAATCTGAACAAGACGACCATGACCGAGTGGAAGCCTCTATGTACTACTTTCTATAAACAATATAGGTTCAAGTCCTGATTTAATATAACCTTAATGGATTTGGAAATAGTTAAGCAAAAGACCAATGAGTCCTTTATGGATTACTTTAACAGCTAGATGGACAAAGCTGCACTAGTCAGACAGAAGCCATCTGAATCTAACATGATCAACAAGCTTATCATGGGGTCACTACCACTTTACCAGGATAAGCTAAAATATCAGACGGTCCATACTTTTGAGGACATCCACTCTATGGGACAATGCATTGAGCAGATCAAGGGTAAGAAAAGGAGTTTTCCTTCCAGAAACCCAAAACCACCATATACACTCAAACACAACCAAAACCTCATGATGCTAATGCCCTGAAACACCAAAGCTCCACTACATCAATGCCCTAAAAACACCAAAACCCATACTCTTAAACACTACTCCATCCCAGAGGTTCTCGAATCTTGGAATGCTGCTTTCCAAGGTTTTCGGGTGTCTTCTCAAGGCCAAGCTCATCAAACCACTAGAGCCAAACTTTAAAACACCACCCCCAGCCTCGGTGGACACTAAAACTTACTGCCACTATCACCAGCACCATGGTCATAACACTGATGACTGTCGCTCTCTCAGACTGGTCATTCAGAATCTCATTGACTCTGGTGAGATCGAAGACCCTAAAAAATCCAAACCATCAACTAAAATAAACCCATTACCTAACTACCATAAAGCTAACTGCACCTACATGCTCCAATCAGGGTTGCCAGAATCCCTGGTTTTGAACTACTTTTCTCCTCTCAGCAGTAAGGGGGTTACTCAGTTGCCTACTATTACCTTTCGACCTGGTGGTGGATTTGACATTGGTGCCATTGACATATGGTACAATAGTTTAGAGGATGAGTCTATAACTACTTAGAATTCCACTAAGTCTAAATCATCATAGGATTAGGCTTCCAATAAGGGTAAGTCGGTCGAGACCCCCAAGACAGTTAAGCCAGCACCAAAACTGCCCAAGCAATAGAAAGGGTTAGGTGCTAACAAGATGTCCTCTTGAGTCCGAAACATGACTCATAGTGGTAAGGTCTTCACTCCTCTCGACCTTGGGAAGAAACTAAAAGCTCTTAAAAAGTTGACCGAGGCTAGACCCGTTAGGGATGAGGTTGGTCCGAGCAATGTTCCGGCTCCACAACAAGCTGATCAGACTACTTAGCCTGATAATGTTGTTGTCAAGCAGCTGAAGAAAATGTAGGCTAACATCAGTATTTGGGACTTGGTACCATCCTCCTAATAACATCGATGGGCCATCGTCAAAGCACTCTCAAGCATAACAATCTCTCTATCTGCGTCAACCTTTAGCATGAAGAGCCAGCTGGTAAACTGGGAGTTACCATCCAGTATGATCACTTTCTCTTACGCGGATCTATCAATAAAAGGTGTTTGCCATAACAAAGCACTCTTCATTAGGGTGAACATTATGAACTTCTCCACTCCCTATGTCATGGTGGATGATGGTTCTGGCATCAATGTCTGTTCTCTCAAGGTGTTGCCTAAACTTGGAGTTCAGCTATCAGATTTGAAGCCCTACAAGACCATCAGTAGGGCTTATGATTAGTCTAAAAGGGACGTTACTGGTACCTTCACTGCCACTGTCACTGTCAGAATGATCAAATCAGTTATGGAATTTATAGTCCTCGACATCCTAGTGTCATTTTCACTACTACTGGGCTGACCATGGTTCCATCCCCTGGGAGGTGTGCCATCCACCTTGTACCAGAAGATCAAGTTTCCACATAATGAGGGTGTGGTTACTATCACAGCTATTGATGAGGTTGCCTTAGTCTGCATCAGGGAAGATGTCCCTCTCATGACTGGGTTTCAAATCGCTACCATCGGAGAACCTAAATCATACTTGTACAAACCGAGTCCTATTATGGAGAGGATGATGCAACTAATGAACTTTATGCTTGGCAAGGGTTTAGGCAGATACTAGCAAGGTTCAATATAATTTGACATTCTACAACCATGTGGGAAGAAAGGTACTGCATTAGCTTTGATCCCTACACTTCAAACAAGCTAGAAGAGTGCAAGATGGTAATCTTCATCTAAGGAGAGACACAAACTCGGACGATTTCTTCGAGTAGTAGTTCACCATCTTTGGTGACATCTGTGACTTGTCAGCCCTGACAGTAGCTAAGAAGATCGTTGCTGCTTCTTTTACCATCAACTCTAATAATGCTTTTTAGATCTTTGGTGACATTGTTGATCTCACCGCCGACCGCCTAGGGCCAGAAATCACTACGGTCGCTGCACTGGGAGCTAAGCTGCAGAGCTTGGACATGGAAGACATACTGCTACCAAAGGTCTACAAAGATATAACTATGCTGGTGGATAACACTTTTGAGGAATTACTGTATGAGGACACTGATGTCCCTATTTCTATTTTATTTGATGATGATTTAATTCAATCTAAATATAATACAATGAAGAATAACTTTGCTTATGTTTGTGATGTGTATTATGATGGCGTTGTGCATGAGCATGAGCATTACATGAGCATTTTTGACATTAACGCATCATGCATCAAAAATGTTAACATTAACATAGATGATAAGCCATGTCTCCTCTAGATTGCATTAGACTTAACCTCTGAAGAGAGAACAGAAATAATCAACACACTGAAAAAGCATATAAAAGCCTTTGCTCTAGGCTATGAAGACATGCTAGGTGTCAATAGAACCATCGCTGAACATAAAATTCTGACCAAGCCTGGGTACAAGCCAGTTAAGTAGAAATTATTGTGCCTCTGACCAGAGTGGGTACAGAAGGCCAAGGAAGATGTCTAGAAGCAGTTAGATGCCAAATTCCTTAAGGTGGTTGGCTATCCAGAATGGTTGGCCAATGTAGTTCCAGTTCCAAAGAAAGATGGCAATGTCAGAGTCTGCATAGACTACAAGGATCTGAACAAAGCATGTCCAAAGGATAACTTTCCTTTACCTCATATTGATGTGCTAGTTGATAGTTCAGCTATTAGCGCTATGTATTCCTTCACTAATGGATTTTTAGGGTACAATCAAATCTTGATGGCAGTTACAGATAAGGTGAAGACAACTTTCATTAAAGAATGGGGGACCTATTACTACAAGGTCATGCCCTTCGGCATGAAGAACATAGATGCTACCTACCAGTGAGCCACAACAACCTTATTGCATGATTTAATCCACAAGGAGATCAAAGTCTATGTGGATGACATGATGGTGAAGTCTCCCACCAGAGAGGAGCACTCGAAAGCTCTTGGCAGGTTTCTCACACACGTTGAGAAATATGGACTCAGGCTAAATCCAAAGAAGTGCACATTTGGGGTGACATCCAGTAAGCTATTGGGCCATATTATCAATCAGAGGGGTATCAAAGTGGATCTTGATAAGGCAAAGTCAATCATTGAGATGCCTATCCCCAGAACTGAGACCAAAGTCAGGGGATTCTTGGGACAGCTCCAGTACATTAGTAGATTCATCGCCATGTTCATTACCATGTGTGAGCCTATCTTCAAGCTTTTGAGGAAGAACCAGCCCATGGTTTGGGATGAGAACTACCAGTTTACATTTGAGAGGGTGAAGCATTACCTCTCCAATCCATCGATCCTGCAACCACCTTAGTTGGGAAAACTATTACTGCTCTATCTAACTTAGAAGAAGAGTCAGTGGGTGCTATGATAGCTCAAGAGAATGAAGCTACAGTCGAACATGTTATTTACTATCTGAGTAAGAAGCTGCTACCAACTGAATGCAAATATAACACTACTGAGAAGCTATGCATGGCTATGTTCTGTAAGAAACTCAGACACTACTTCCAGTCATACCAAGTACAAGCAATCTTTAAGGTTGACCCTATGAAGTACTTGTATGCTGCTCCTTCGCTAGTAGGGAAACTCTCCAGGTGGCTGACCCTGTTATAAGAATTTGATATGCAGTACATCATGACCAAGGTTATCAAAGGCAGAGCAATTGCCAAATTCTTAGCATCCAGGCCGATGGATGACTCTGAGACCTTTGAATTGGACTTCCCAAATGAGCACTTGGGCGCAGTTGATGTCTTGAAATGGTAACTACACTTTGATGGCATAGTCAACAAAAGAGGTGCGAGTATAAGAGTTGTGCTAATCACTCCTGAAGGTGAATTCATTATGATTTCTAAGTAGCTAAGCTTTCCAGTCACCAACAATATGGCTGAGTATGAAGCATGTCTGTTTAGGATAGAAGCATTGCTAATGATTGGTACCCAAGATGTATAAATATTTGGTGATTCGATGCTTGTCATTCACTAATCCATGACCAAGTGGGATGTCCAAGAAGAAAGGCTCAAGCCTTATACTCAATACATGAAGCTCATGGTTTGTAATTTCAGCTCATGCCAATTTATTCACATACCACATGAGGAGAATTAGATGGCCGATGCTTTGGCCACACTGGCTTCAGTCTATGAGCGACCGTAGAGTCAAGTTTAGTATGTATTCATCGAGCAGTCGAGGATTCCTTACTATGAGGGAGAACGGGTTGTGGCACTATACCAATCAGATGAGATCCCATGGTATGCCGATATCATGAACTTTCTGAAAACTGATGCTTATCCAGAAGAAGCCAACAAGACTGAGAAGCTAGCCATATGCAGATTAGCAGCCAACTTTACCTGGCATCAGGGTGTTCTCTACAGAAGAACAGTGGATGGTCTACAACTTCAGTGCATATCGGGGAAGGAGATTGAATCAGTCATGGAAACGATAAACGTTAGTGTATATGGGTCCCACATGAATAGATTCACACTTTATAGGAAAATCCTATGCCAAGGATATTTCTGGCTTACCATGAAGACAGACTACATACAGTTTGCACAGAGATGCCATGAATGCCAGATTCATGTAGATCTCAGTCACCTACCACCAGTCGAACTGCATAATTTGATAATGCCTTGGCCATTCTTAGCTTGGGGAGTTGACATCATAGGTGAGATTCATCCTAATGCATCCAATGGACATCGGTACATACTAGTGGCTATTGACTATTTATCTAAGTGGGTAGAAGCTCAATCCTACAATAAACTAGGGGCAAAACAGGTTGCCAAGTTTATAGAGAAAAATCTCATATGCCGATATGGGGTACCATATCACTTGGTGTCAGATATGGGAGTGCAGTTCCAAGGCCAAGTTGCTGACTTGCTGGAAAAGTATGGGATCGAGCATCATCAATCTTCCCCTTACCACCCTAAAGCTAATGGGGTAGTTAAAGTGGCTAACAAAACTATCAAGTGCATCTTCGCCAAGACAGTGAGGACTTACAGAGATTGGCATGAGCAATTATCATTTGCTTTATGGGGTTATAGAACCACTGTAAGAAGTCCTATGGGTGCCACTCCCTACTCTCTTGTTTATGGGATAGAAGCTGTATTGTTAATCGAAGTGGAGCTGAAATCACTTCATACCATTCTAGAATCTCAGTTGCCAGAAGCTAAGTGGAAAAGGGCCAGATATGAACAGTTGGTTACTATTGATGGGAAGTGGTCGAAGGCTCTCTATCATTTACAACTTTACAAAAAGCACATAGCAAATGTGTTCAATAGAAAGGTTAAGCCTGTTGCCATACAAGAAGGTGATTTAGTTTTGAAGCAAGTCAGACTAGCTATCCACGACCCTTGTAGAAAATTCAGACCTAACTGGGAATGCCCATTCCTAGTTAAAAGGATCCTCTCTAAAGGCATTGTTCACATCTCAGATTTGGAAGGCAATGAGTTCTGAAAACCTGTCAACCTTGACCGGTTGAAGAAGTATTTTATTTAGAGCAAAGGGCAAAAAGAAAAGTAAAATAAAAATGAAAAGCCTGGTGAGCTTAAAACCTGCATAGAAGTTCATACAAAAGTTAAGGCAAATGAAAAATATTTGCTTGATGAGTTGAAAATCTGCTCAAACTACTCATGCAAAAATTAGAGCTCTTAAAAGCAAAAGGAGAGCATTAAAATAGTTGATTAAAAAATCTCACACGAGGCTGGTCAATGACGGGGGTTAAGTCTGATACCCATCTAGGACTTTTATGTTGATTTTAAAATTTTTCATGTAAATGTTTTAATCTCATTAATGCAAATGGAACACATGTTCATAAACTTAGCCATAAGTAATACAAATCTCAAACACAAAGTGCTATCTTTCTTTATCACATGCCATATTATTGCCTAATAATGTCTTGTAGTACAGGACTCAAGCATGGCATAGCACCCACAACTTGTACTCATCATTTGTGGTAGGTCCAGCTCTAGGAATTTCCACCAGCACTATCTGGCAATGAAGCCAAGTCCTCTCCACGTGCTCTACAAAGCGAGGCACCAACCTTCCTCCCTCAAACTCTGTCAGTTGAGGTGTAGTCTGTTGATGGCCATACTGATGATAGATCCTAGCAGGACTATAGTGCATGCAATGCCTAAATCCCAGAAGTGAGATATAATCTATATAGGTCATTTTATCCAATCGAAGTGCTCAGACTATCCTCGCTTCATTTTATCCAACCTGAGGATTTTCTCTGCAACAATCATGAGGAAAGGAGTCCGGCCTCACATCATTTGGTCCACCATAGGCTCAATTAGCAAATCCCCATGATCGGATGGGTCAACAAATAGGAATTGTGCTAACAATCCAAATCCTGCTACTCTCAACCACGAGAAAGTGTCCGTAGATTTTTGGCCACATAGCTGAAAAATAACAGTAAGATCTACACAGACATCTAAAGTCAAAAGTGAGCTTGTCTCAATTAGGCTAAAATCAAAAGCCCTAATCAGATGCAAGAATGCCTCTCCAATAGGCACTGGCACTATCAGCATTGCTGTCATGCTACAGGAAACACCAAGGATAGCAGCAAACTCCTCATACAGTAGGCACAACTCAACGTGTCCAAACCAGAAAACATGGGCCATTGGATCCCAGAATTGCATGATAGCATGCAGGAAAGCATTGTTGATTAAGACTTATTGAAAGGTCCTCAAGTATTGGAGTTTGATCTCTCCTAATTGACTCCATTCATCGTTGCCCCAATGGTGGGAAAGAGTACGAAAAGCAAATAGTGATTGCTGAGTCATTATAGCTTCTGCAAAGAAGAATGAATGGATTATGTTTTAGCAATAAACATAAAACATAGGGTATTAATAGCAGCAAGCAGCTTTGGATTCCATTAACAAATCTAAAAGATACACAGTTCAAGCTTTTGTCTATTTTCATAGTTGGTACGCAACAACCGTAGCGTACTAGGCACGCAATACTAGACTGTAACACACCATCTTATTCTAATATAGAAACTACAGAATTCTGATATCATGCATATGGGAATCAGACATCATATCTTCTCTAAGCATCATCTTCACCGGAATGGTCATCATCAGGACTGGGACTATCTGGAACCTCAATGTTGTATCGCTCCAGACATGCCGTCAACCGGGCAATCTCTCATCCTATCTGCTCTGTCATCTGAGCATAGCGGTCCTGTTCCTCTCGCTTCAACTCCCTGCTTATCTGCAAACATAAGCATATAGGCATATAAGTCATACATTCATGCATTTCCATGCACTCGCATTTGTAACAGGTACTCACCTGAACAGTCAGCATCTCAAGGGTATGATAGCGGTGCAACCCTATCAGAAGCCTTGAGGCATCAGCCATGGCATCCCTAGGTACCTACACAGGTCAAATGCATGGAAGAATACTAAACTCAGAGCAAATACAAAACACATGTACTCACATGGGTGGTGTTCAGTGGATAAAACTTTATCTCATCCCTCGCGGGCACTGATAAGGATGTCTTGTATGGATGACTAATCTCGTCATATGTATATATCAGTAGAATCTGTGGCCACATCAGTTGGGCTTCCACAAAGTCCACCGGGCGCTCATATCCTAAGGTAGCTTGGAGTACCACTCAAATATCCCACGGATGCTGCCAGCTCCGACGACCGTCTGCTCCCTCTGCAAATTACATAATTTAAGTAAGCTTTCAAACTAAATTACAGAATGCATACAACACTTTCAGAGACTTAGGGCTCCTCCCCTTAACCCTTAAATGCACCTATTCATGCTTATGAATCATTAAAATGCATAACCTCTCAAAAAATGGCTTTCTGCAAACAATACGGGTTCAAGTCTCGATTTGATGTAACCTTGATGGATCTACAAATGGTTAAGCAAAAAGTTAATGAATCTTTCATGGATTACTTTAGTCGTTGGATGGACAAAGTTGCATTGGTCAGACAGAAGCTATCTAAATCTGACATGATCAACAAGCTTTATCATGGGGTCACTACTACTTCACCAGGATAAGCTAAAGTATCAGACGTTCCATACTTTTGAGGACATCTACTCCGTGGGACAATACATTGAGCAAATTGAGGGTAAGAAGAAGGAGCTCTCCTTCCCAAAACCCAAAAACACTACATACACTCAAACACAACCAAAACCTCACTACGCCAATGCCCTACAAACACCAAAGTCTCACTACATCAATGCCCTGCAAACACCAAACCCCATACTCCGAAACACTATCCCAACCAAGAGATTCTTAGATCTTGGAATGCCGCTTTCCAAGGTTTTTGGGCGTCTCCTCAAAGCTAAGCTTATCAAGCCACTAGAACCAAACTTCAAAACACCACCCCCAGCCTCGGTGGACACCAAAACCTAATGCCACTACCACCAGCATCAAGGGCACAACACTAATGACTGTCGCTCCCTCAGACTTGTCATTCAAAACCTCATCAACTCCGATGAGATTGAAGACCCTAAGAAATCCAAACCATCAATCAAAATAAAATCATTGCCTAACTACCACAAAGCCAACTACACCTACATGCTCCAATCAGGGTTTATAGAATCCCTTGTTCTAAACTCCTTTTCTTCTCTCAGCAGTAAGAGGATTTCTCAATTGCCTGCTATTATCTTCCGTCCTGGTAGTGGATTTGATATTGGTGCCATTGACATATGGTACGACAGTTCCGAGGATGAGTCAACAACCACTCAAAATTTCTCTAAGCCAGAATCATTAGAAGCATAGGTTGCTAAGAAGGGGAAGTCGGCCAAAACCCCTAAACTAGCCAAGCCAGCACTAAAATAGGCCAACAAGATGTCCTCTCGGGTCCATAACATGACCCGAAGTGGTAAGGTGTTCACTCCTCCCGACCTCAAGAAGAAGCCAGAAGCCCCTAAAAGTCGACTGAGGCTAGACCCGCTAGGGATGAGGTTGGACCAAGTAATTTTCTGGCTCCACAACCAGTTGATCAGGCTACTCAGCCTAATAATATTGTAGTCAAGCAGCTGAAGAGGACACAAGTTAACATTACCATCTGGGACTTGGTGCTATCCTCTTAATAGTATCGACGGGTCATGGTCAAAGCACTCTCAAGCATAAGAATTTCCCCATCTGCTTCCACCTTTAGCATGAAAAGCCAACTAGTAAAATGGGAGCTACCATCCAACATGATCACTTTCTCTGATGTGGATCTATCGGCTAAGGGAATCCGCCACAACAGGGCACTTTTCATCTGGGTGAATATCATGAACTTCTCCACCCCCTACGTCATGGTGGATGATGGTTCTAGTATCAACGTCTATCCTCTCAAGGTGTTACCTAAACTTGGAGTTCAGCTTTCAGATTTGAAGCCCTACAAGACCATCATCAGGTCTTATGACGAGTCTAAAAGGGAGGTTACAAGTACCTTCATCGCCACTATCACTGTCGGGCCGATCAAATTAGTGGTGGAGTTCATAGTCTTGGATATTTTGGTGTCATTTACACTACTCTTAGGTCGATCATGCTTCCATCCCCTGGGAGGTGTATCATCCACCCTACACTAGAAGATTAAGTTTCAATATAACGAAGGTATAGTTACTATTACTACTGATGATGAGGTCACTCTAGCCTGCATCAGGGAAGATGTCCCTCTCATGACTGGTTTTTAGGTCACTGCCATCGGAGAACCTGAATCAGACTCGTACCAACTAAGTCCCGCCATGGAGAGGATGATGCAACTGATGAACTATATGCCTGGTAAGGGTTTATGTCGGTACCAGCAGGGGTCTGGTAGAGTTCAATATTCCTACAACTATGTAGCAAGAGAGATACTGCATTGGGTTTGATCCTTACATTTCATACAAGCCAGAGGAGTGCAAGATGGTTCTCTTCATCCAAGGAGATAGTTGGGTTTGCCTAACTCGAATGATTTCTTTGAGCAATAGTTCACCATCTTTGGTAATGTTGCTCCTAAGGAAAGACTGTTACTTCTTTCACTATTAGCCCTGATGAAGCTTTCCAGATTTTTGGTAATGTTAATGATCTTACCACCGGTCGCTTAGAGCTAGAAATCACTGCAGTTGCTGCACTGGGAGCCAAGCTATAGAACTTGGACATGGAAGACCTCCTACTGCCAAAGGTCTATGAAGACATAGCCACACTGGTGGATAGTACTTTTAAGGAGCTATTCTGTACTTTTCAATGATGATGTAATCCAATCTAAGTATAATGCAATAAAGAACAACTTTACTTATGTTTGTGATGTATATTCTGATGGCATTGTGCATGAACATGAGCATTTCATGAGCATTTTTGACATTAATGCATCATGCATAAAAAATGTTAACATTAACATAGATGACAGGCCATGTCTACTTTAGATTGCATCAGACTTGACCCCTGAAGAGAGAATACAAATAATCAACACATTGAAAAAGCACATAAAAGCCTTTGCTCTAGGCTATGAAGACATGCCGGGTGTTGACAGATCCATCGCAGAACACAGAATTCCTACTAAACCAAGGTTCAAGCCAGTTCAGCAGAAACTATGGTGCCTCTGACCAAAATGGGCACAGAAGTTCAAGGAAGATGTCCAAAAGTAGTTGGATGCCAAATTCCTTGAAGTGGTTGACTATCCAGAATGGTTAGCTAATGTAGTTTTGGTTCCCAAGAAAGATGGCAGGGTTAGAGTCTGCGTAGACTACAGGGATCTGAACAAAGCATGTTTAAAGGATGTCAGTGGGTACTATGATGGCTCAAGAGAATGACACTGGAGTCGAGCATGTTGTCTACTACTTAAGTAAGAAGCTGTTGCCAAAAGAATGTAAGTACAACACTGTTGAAAAGCTATAGGCATTACTTCTAGTCATACCAAGTTCAGGAAATCTCCAAGGTTGACCCTATGAAGTACTTTTATGCAACTCCTTCATGGGTAGGGAAACTCTCCAAGTGGCTAATCCTGTTATTAGAGTTTGATGTTCAGTACATCACAACCAAGGTGATCAAAGGCAGAGCGATTACTAAATTCTTAGCATCCAGGCCAATGGATGACTCTGAGACCTTTGAATTAGACTTTCCAGATGAACATTTAGGGGCAGTTGATGTCCAGAAATAAAAGTTGCACTTTGATGGTGCGGTCAACAGAAGAGGTGCAGGTATATGAGTTATGCTAATCACTCCTGAAGGCAAACTCATTATGCTTTCTAAGTGACTGGGCTTTCTAGTCACCAATAATATGGTTAAGTATGAAGCATGTCTTTTCAAGCTAGAAGCATTGCTAATGGTCGATGCTCAAGATGTACAAATATTCAGTGATTTGATGCTTGTCATTCACCAATCCATGGTCGAGTAGGGTGTCAAAGAAGAAAGGCTCAAGCCTTATGCTAAATACATGAAGCTCATGGTCTGCAATTTTAGCTCTTGCCAATTCATTCACATGCCATGTGAGGAGAATCAGATGGCCAATGCCTTAGCCACACTAGCTTTAGTTTGTGAGCAGCCGCAGAGTCAAGCTTAGCCTGTATTCATCGAGTAATCAAGGATTCCTTGCTATTAAGGAGAACGGGTTATGGCACTAGACCAACCAGATAAGATCCCATGGTATGTAGATATCATGAACTTTCTGAAGACTAGTACTTATCCAGAAGAAGCCAACAGAATTGATAAGCTAGCTCTGTGCAGGCTAGCAGCCACCTTTACCTGGCATCAGGGTGTTCTCTATAAAAGAATGACAAATAGTCTATAACTTTGATGTATATCAGGGAAGGAGATCAAATTAGTCATGGAAACAGTACATGTTGGTGTATATGGGCCACACATGAACGGATTCGAACTTTATAGGAAAATCCTACGCTAAGGATACTTCTGGCTCACCATTGAGATAGACTATATACAGTTTGTATAGAGATGTCACGAGTGCCAGTCGAATTACAGAATTTAGCGATGCCTTGGCAATTCTCAGCTTAGGGAATTGACATCATGGGTGAGATTCATCCTAACACATCAAATGGATATCGGTACATACTAGTAGCTGTTGACTATTTCTCCAAATGGGTGGAGGCAGAATCCTATGGCAAACTAGGGGTAAAGCAAGTTACCAATTTCATAGAGAAGAATCTCATATACCAATATGGGATGCCACATCATTTGGTTTCAGATAATGGAGTACAGTTCCAGGGCCAAGTTGCTCACTTATTGGAAAAGTATAGGATCGAGCACCATTGGTCTTCCCTTTACCGCCCTCAAGCTAATGGGGTAGTCAAAGTAGCTAACAAAATGATCAAGTGCATCTTAGCCAAGATAGTGAGAACTTACAGGGATTGGCACGAGGAGCTACCATTTGCTTTATGGGGTTACATAACCACTATAAGGAATCCTTCGGGTGCCACTCTCTACTCTCTTGTTTATGGAATAGAAGCTGTAATACCAATCGAAGTGGAGCTGAAATCACTTCATATCATTCTAGAGTCTCAACTACTAGAAGCTGAGTGGAACAAGGCTAGGTATGAACAACTGGTCATTATTAATGAGAAGTGGCTTGTGAGCGTACGTATCCGTTTCTCGGCTTTTCCGGTTTTTACAGGTTTTAACTTTTGAGAAAAATGGGATATGTGTGGAGTCGCCACCTAGTTTGTTTCTATTAATCCAATTGAATTAACTTTTGAAAACTAGGAAATAA
>CANYBF010910792.1:0-11889 GCA_948192965.1 Dalechampia spathulata | reverse complement strand
ATAGTGGCAGTAGTAGATGGTATATTTTGATGGTGGGATTGGTATGTTTATGTTAAGAACCAATGTATGCACTGGTTTGCTTCAATATTATAGAGGCACTAGTATTGAATCGAATCATCTGAATGAATGAATGAGTGTTTGTTATTCAGGGAATATTGTATGTATGCTTGCATGAATGCCACGCTACCCTTCCCCTCACCATCAAACACAGGTTAGAGTCCCCATACGACTGTGTATGTACTGTGCATGAGAGATGTATCCCTTGTAGGATACGTGGCGACTTTCCCTAGGGGCGGTCGTTGCGTATGCTACGGGAGCATGTTCCTCCAGGTATGGGCTGGGGTGTGACAGACACAGCAAGGGAACAGTATTTCCAAATCACCTGCCTAATATATTATGAGCTTGTGTATGATTTTTAAAACATTTACATATTAGACAAGGAGAGACTTGTTAGTTTAGATAGCCCAGAGGTGATCCAATTTCGATTGATGAGCAAATCCTTCTCCTTTTCTATTGATGAATTTAACTTGAATATAGGCTTAATCAATGACATTACTGATAAATATGTGGAGGGGTATTGTGACTTACCTGAGCAAATAAACACGGAAGCATTATAGGTATAATACATAAGAAATATCAGCCAAGAAATATGACCTTGCTTATGTGAAGGACTCGTACCTCCTTGACAGTTTACTAATATATTTGCACTGATTAATCACCTATAACTTATCTTGTCAGAACGATTCTCCTGGGATAATCACCAAAGTTGAGTTATTTTTGCTTCATTACATTATGGAGAGAAAGTCGATTAATTTAGGATGCTTTATTGCTGTATAATTTTGAGCTGCAGTTGTTGGATAAAGGCGATTGATCCTGGGACATCTTATGACACATTTAGCTATCCATCTTAAGGTTTTTGACTCTACCAACCATAACTTGCACAAAGTAGTTGATTTACTACCCTTGGATGTATTCACCTTAAATAAAATAGGTCTCTTGAGTTAAAAGGATGAAGCACCTGGCTTCAAGTTTTATTAACTTAACCCGATTGTACCCATTAAGAAGAGAGTATTCTGAAATGGTAAGATTATAACAGGAGCTTCTCTTATGCCCACACTACCATCACATACAATAGCAGGTCCCACCGATGCTGCTATTTTAAAAGAACCCAGTGCCCTTAATAGGAAGATTGACAAGCTGGTCATAAGCTTAGAAGAAACTCTGCGACAGATTTTGCAATGCCTATATGAGATGGATGCAGAGATCAGCGAGCTTCACCACACTTTTAAAATGCAACAGTAGTATAAAAAGCATGCAACATAATTCCCCTATCATGCAATATTCTAAATTGATTCTCTTTCATTTTTCCATTGCTTCTGCCTGTGTTTGTGCTGTTATTCCCACATTCATACAATGTGTCTTAACTTGGGGGGGATGTTTGTATGTTTCTTTTGGTACTTTGGCAACTGTTGATCTAAATTTTTGCAACACTTATTCTTGTTCTATGCCTTGTTTTGCTATGTTTGATTTCTTATTTGCTTAATTCTTGACCAAGTTATCCTTGTTCTATGCATAAAATGATGTTTTTACCACGTTTTAGAATCAAAGGCAGAATACAAGCCATATGACCAAGGCTTATGAGCATAAGAGAGGGCACAATGACCTGACAGATTTGATTTTCTACTTTTAAATTCAGGATTAGATAAGATTAGATTTAGGAGATTCTATTTAAAGATAATTATTGAAATTTATTCTATTTATTTATATAGTTTATTTCATTCCTATAAATAGGAGACTTGTTCCTGTTATAGGTAGTATGAAATATTAAGAATTAAATTATTCTTGTTTCATTCTCTTTAATTTATTTTTAATTTATGTTTACCACCTATGATGCTTGGCTAGGAATTTTTATTTCCCAATCAAGAGCAACATAATTAATTTATTAAAGATTATGTAAGATCAAATCATTCCTAATTTCAATGGCAAATCATTATTCATTTTAATCTATAAATCAATGAACCATTGTATTTTTTAAGGACGTGTCAAAAAGGGCCTTTTGCGCAGTTTTATTTTATACATACTGCTAAGTGAGTTGTTTGATCCGTAATTATCACTCCACTTGCTAGGGTAGCAATCAAAGTCTTAATTGAGGTAAAAGGCTTTTAAATTTCTTTGTGAATTAGATGATTTAATTTGAACATGGCGGAGTTGGTTCTTAAGTGTTAACTAGAATCAGGTTCTTCCAATCCTTAATGCAATTTCTGGAAGACTATGTGTGAAGCTGATTCTACCTTGTCTATTTAGGAATTAGAGGCGATTGTAAAGCTACTTCCTGATCGTCTTAAAAATAAGGAAGAATTGGTTCATGTGATGCTTTATCGGTATTCTATAATTGGTTTAGTGATTTTACCATTGGATTATCATTGCATCGATGATCATGATCTAGCAATAATTAATTGTGGCTTATAATTGGGAAGTTTCTTTGAATTGATATTTTTTTAAAATCAAAATTCATTTTATTTATTTATTTTTCTTCAATTATTCTAAAAATTATTTTATTTTATTTTTATTTGCAAAGAATCGAAGGATCATTCCGTCCCTGAGGCATCGACCCTTCTTCTTTTACTCCAAAATTATTACATATCTACATTAGGAGAAGTAGGATTTAATTTGACTGTTTTGATACCCGATCAATTTGTGAGCCTTGTTATTCTGTTTTAAATAAGACATAAGGCAATCCAAGCATATGAAAAATAATCCATTGTTATTTTATTTGTTGGTAACAATGAAGATGAGTTTCTGATAGGTACAGAATTCTAAGAATATTGGAATGTTTTCAAAGCCTTGAATCGAGACTTGCTCTAATCCATTTTATCAATTCATTAATTAGACCAGCAAACTGGAGTGAAGCATTATCAACCGTAAGTTGCGTAGCTTTTTCAATAGCTAGGAGTTGTGCTTCATTGGATTTCTTCAAACCTATTGGTTCTTGAAAAATACTCCATGATACTAAAGAGACCAAACTTCCTAGAACTACTGTCTTCCATTTCAACATGGAAGCTCGATCAACTATTTAAAAATTTTAGTTTGGATTGGAAACTAAATCAATTACTTGCACACCCTTAAGCACAATGCAATCATAATGGGATGCATGAAATAACATGACCAAAATTATCATTATTAAACATTTACAAAATGCAGGTAAAATAACAAATCAATTAGCCATCATGCTTTCAATAAAAACTAACCACAAACAACTCTTAATAATCATCTAGCATTAAAATTAACCGGTCAAACTTAAAGATGAACAAAAATGACAGGACACTAAACAAGACTAAAATAACACTACAATCACTTAGAAAAATTGGAAAAAAATTAACAAAAAAATGAATGAAAAACATGTAAAATGGAAATATAAAGGGCATTAAACTAGCCAGAATCAACCCAAGAACCACAACGTTAGAAACAAATGGCATTGGTTCTGGAATGAAGGTTAATTGGTTACAAATTCTTATTTAGATGTTAAGTCAGCATTAGTCTCCAAACAACTTTTTCTTATTTTCACAGTTAAAGAGAATATAAATGCACCCTCATATTACAACCTCAATCCCTTACCTATTATTATGTAATACGAACTTTGAAATTTGATTAACACTATCTTAAGACCAAAATTTACATTTCGTAATAACCTCCATGTGAAAAAAAGATAAATTAAATAATAAAAAAGAATGACATTTAGCAATGTTTTTCTCTTTTTCATTTATATTGACTAAATTTTCTTTTAAAATAATTGAGTTATATTTTATTAAATCTAAAGTCATACGTATTATTATTCTGTGGTGTTCTACTAAACAATTATCTATAATTTTCCAGTTTGTTAGCTTTTATAAATTCCAGGCATACTATATTATTATTATCAATTATAAGTAAGTGATGTAAGCGAGCAAGATCATACTAATGACGTAAGAACTTTGATTCTATCTCATCAAGCATCAAATTACATATTTTTTATAGTAAAAATGATCTATTTTACTGAGGTAATTTGACTAGAATAGTTGATTTGACCTTGTTTTTGTATTGTGCAGGTAAAATAGTGAAAAAGTAAAAAGATAGATGAAAAGACATTTTTACCTCATTTTTTATCAGAAAACAAAATACAAAAGCTTATGAGCGTTGCTTATAGGCACAAGCAGAATAAAAGCTTCTGGCATCTGATGATCGAACTGTTTTAGTTTTTAAATTCAAATTTCAGATAGAGATTAAACCAAAATTTATGAATAGAAGATAAAAATGTTATTTTATATTTATTTTATTTAGTTTTCTCACTTCTATAAATAGGAGGATTGTTCTTATTATAAAGGTGAAGAATTAAGGAATTAATTTAATTGTTCTACTTTTCTTTCACCTATTCGAATATTTTCTTTATTTTTCTTCTTTATTTTATTTTTTTGTTATTGCTAATTATGCTTGGTTAGACACTTTTAATTCCTAATCGAAAGTAACACAAAGCAATTCATTGAGAATTATATGAGATCAAAACGTTTTTAATTCTAATAGTAATTTACTATTTGCTTTAATTCGGTAAATCATAGAATCATTATTATTTTTAAAAGTATGTGAAAAGAGCTTGTCCTATATGTTTGATTATAATGTATTGCTATGTGAGTTATTTTGATCCGGAATTATCACTCGACTTGCTAGAGTAGCAATCAAAGTGTTATTCAACTAAAATGAGGTCTAATTACTTTATGAATTTTAGTGATCTAGTTTAAACATGGCAGAGCTAGTTCTTAAGTGTTAACTTAAGTCTGATTCTTTTAATTCTTTATGCAGTTTCTGGAAGACTAAGTGAGAATCTATTTTCACTATGTCTATTTGGGAATTAGAGGCTATTCTATGAGCTACTTCTTGATCGTCTCAAAATTAAAGAAGAATTGGTCCGTACAAAGCCTTATTTTAGAGTTCTATAACCGGCTTAGTGATTTTACCATTGGACTATATTTGAATCGATGATCGTGATTTTTGAATGAATGATTTATAAGCTTTTCGGTTATGAAATTCTTAAATATTAATTTTCTCTCAATCAAAATTTTGATTTTTTCTTTATTCTATTTTTCTCTGATTTCAAAAAGTTTTTTATTTTATTTTGTTTGCAAAGAATTGAAGTCATGATGATATTACGGAGAAACGTCTTTATCAGAATATTTTTGTTTCTCACTTCGGACAATTAGCAATAATTTTTCTGTGGACTTCCGGAAATCTCTTTCATATAGCTTGGCAAGGAAATTTTGAAGCATGGGTGTGATCGACCTTTCTTCTATTATTGCAAATATTATTAAATTTCTACATTTAGAAAATAAGAATTAATTTGACAGATTCAGCACTTGATCAAATTTTGACACCGTTATCGAGGATGGTTGACTAACATTCTTTTGATCTTTCACAGGTAATTTAAATTTTGATATTGAAATTGAAAAGATTACGAAGAAATTGAAGAATAAGGCAAAAATCAAAAAATTTACCTCTATATTAGAAATTAGAAATTATTAAATTTCTACGTTTGAAGTTAATTTAACAGATTTAATATCCAATCTATCAAAGAACATCATGAATAATATATGTTTGCTGATTGAGGGTTTTCAAACATTTCTTTTAAAACAAATACACTCTCTAGAGTTAATATCCATGTACAGCTCCAAACTTTATGAACATGTTCCGATGGATACAAAATTTTAATTTTTTAATAATTAAATATATATGTTTATACTTTACACAATTTGGTGTATATATATATACAATTTTAAAAAATCGAATAGTGAGAAAAAACGTATTAGTTTCATGTGTTTTGTATATGATCTATTTTGCTACGGTTTTATTTTATGATTTGCTTTGTAGGAGGACAATACCGAGGCCGAACAATGATGCGGAGGCAGATGGATAACTTGATAATAAAATTCATATGAATATACGGAAAAAAATTAAAACTAACATCAAAATAGGATTCTTTTGCTATAATTAAAATATTTCAAACAATCAAAAACAATTGAAAAGGAAATAAATATCGTTATTATTTAAATTGAATTAAAGCATTACATAGACAATCCACTCATAATAAATCTATAATAATCAAGTATTATAGAACAACAAAGCTAACTGATTTTATCAAAATCAACTGACAACTACTACTTTTATCGAAACAACTAGATATTATTGCAATCATTTATCATTGATTTTATATAACAGGACACTAGTGATGGTGGTGATGAGCACCCGGAAGTTTCCCCTTAATTTTATCGACTATCCCATGATGCTGTTGAGCAGATTGAAAACCGCCTGGTGTCGTAGTAGAGGTCGCTTGAGATCTGTCCTCTTTATGGCCTGGAAGGTCTTTCTTCATCTTTTCCCTCAGTCCTTTCTTCCTTCTCCCACCTTGTCCATCATCTTCTGACTGGATATCATCTACCCATTTAAACACTCAATAACTATAAAATAACTATAAACAGATGTATATTATCAGAAGAGTAGAATTGACTTACGGAGCTAGAGCTGGAAGAGCTACCAGAGCGGTGAAGAAGGTTGCCGGTAATACCACGCGTATGATCCTCATGTCCCTCGCCGAAGTCTGTACTGCCAGATTGATTGATTGGGTTACCATACTCGTCGGTTTGAGGAACTGGATTACCGTATTTGTCATGGCTAAGCGGACCATATTGATGCTGAAAATGCGCCATTTTCTACACAAACTCACTACACACAACTTCAAACAACACAGAAAACAAAATTAAAAATATAAGACTTTCCAAACTCTGAAACAAACAGTTAATTAATGTACTTGTTTGATCCCATTATCGGATCAGCAATTGCAATAGGCAAATATATACGAGCAAGCTAGCAGTTTTAAGATGCGTGCATGGCTTTAGATTCTTCTTACACGTGCATAAGAAGAGGCACACTGAATGACACGTTGCTTTTCCAGCTTTATGGATAATTCTGATTTAAAAAATATTTATTAATATCTAGTTCAAAAAAATGTTTATTTAAATCTAATTTCTATATTATTATATGAAAGTGTGGAAAAGAATTTATTTTAATTTATATCTGAAAATAATAAATGAGATTTTATAAATAAAAAAAAAAAGAATCAGCTCAACGGTATTCCGACATGAATTTTATTTCTCTACTTTGGTCTATTTTCTCAATTTATATCTCAATTTTATTCTAAATTTAATGTTAAATTTCAATTCTATTTAATTTCTAAAATGACATTATTTTTATTTCTGGCATGAATTTTTAAAAATTCTTAATTTCATCCTATATGCTGTTTGTTTTCTCAATTCTATAGTAATAATAATAGTAATTTAAGTGAGATGTAGATTATTGTTGGCGTATAAATGAAGTAATTTTCACGTGCATAGAAATCAACAAGCTTTAAATTTGTAGTCCTTATTAATGTAATCACGCCACCGCTAGAATACGGGTCACAATTGCAATATAAGAGTATCGTTCTCTGGGACTGATGGTAGTCAAGTAGTAGACATTAATTTCATTGATTATTCAGGTGATAATAAGTTGAAGTCATGATTAAAATCTATTAAACTATTTGTATATTAAAAGCTAAGGGATAATTTACATATGATACATTTAATGTTAGGGATGAATGTATGAAACTAAAGTCAAGATAATTCATTAATGAATCTAGTTAATATCTCAAAGCAGTATTTATATGTAAGAACTTTCCTTTCAGAAAATTAATACCTACTGAGCATAGATAAATAGACTACTTTAATGATCATTAAATCTATTCCAATGATAAAATCAAAACCATACTTAAGTTTCCCAATTAAGTTAACTCCTATGTCTAGGTAGTTAAAATTAGGTTTTCCATAATCATTCAATTAATTTAGTTCTTCTTCCAAAGCAATTAAAAGAACTCAGCAATATTCAATTATCAAAATAGGCCTCATTTCAACAACAGAATACATTATGACAATGTTAACCATATGGAAACATGAAGATAAACTGATTGATAAATGAAAACAAAGTAGTAGTCTCATAACATCCAACCCTAGTTTGATCAAGTCATTAAAGCAAAGAACAGAAATAACATAACAAAGTACCAATTAAGAATTACAACCATAAATTTAGTTCAGAAAAGGGAAATAAATATAAAAGAGATTAAACTAGTTAGAACTCGAGAATAGAATCTGCAGCTGCTTCCAACTCCAGCTCTTCTCAACATCTTGATGAATCCCTGCTGCAGAAAGATGGATCAACACTTTGTTAGAAGGTCTCAAATCTCTAAAACCTTAATTTTTTCTTCCCCTACCGACTGAATCCCCTTTCTCTAGACCTTATCCCACGTATATTTCTTCTGTCAACTGCCCCCTTAATTCTCACCTTTCATTCTCTAATCTAATGGCCCTAAAAATAAGAGAAAAGTCAAGCCAAAGCGCTCTTTCATCCTCTGTCTCTGTATCTTTCAATAAATAAATATACTATCACATCTCTTATTTTGCTTTTTATATATATTTATATGTGTATATATATATATATATATATATATATTTATTTATTTATTTATTTATTTTTTTATATAGTTATATCTCCCTTATTCCTTCAAAATATCATGCTAATGATTTATGATGCATAATTGTATCATGTATGCATCCATATAATGACAGAAACAACTATAAATCAATACCATTCCAAGATATATCAACATATCACATCTCCAACATTAATAAATGATAACCAAATATTCATAATATTTTACATTATGAAGCTTGAATTATCAAACCTTTTTATTTTACCTGCAATTTTATTTACAATATAGTTATTATTAAGTACAAACTTGTTTTAGTTTTTCCTTTATCCATCTGTGAAGTAAAAGCTACAATCCTCCTACTTTCTTCACCTATTACATACAAGTTTTCATACCCTTCTAATGAAACATGCTCTCGTAGGGTGATTAATAAAAATTATTTACATAGGAATTTATTAATCGCTCTACAAAAAATCTATAAAATTCTTTTTTATACGATAAGCTATATGTGAGGTAAATTTAGTATTTCAGTTAATTTATAAACATATAATATTTTACTGCCTTTACATTGTATAATGATAGTTGCATAATTAAGAATTTGCTAGAAATATGTTATACGATTCAAAATGTGATCCTGAGAATTATACAAGTCTTGGAATATCTTGATTGCGCTAGTGCCTTTCTGATTTGAACATCCCTCTGAACTACTCTAACGTGCATTCATCAATTGATAAACATTGAGTATAAAATTCAATAGTGTCTAAAAAAATAAGAAAGTTGTAAGTAAAAATCCAACTAACTTATTATGATAGGTGTATAATTAATAAATGGACTTTATCAAAGAAGTCTATAATAAATAATCAAAATAAATATAATGGTAAGTAACATCATCTCATCAATATTTGATTACCCTAACGATGATAAGTCATAATCTTTCGGTAGTTATCTCTATAACCAACTCGACTTTCTTGTGGATCAATCAAAATATCTTTCTAATAATCAAAATAATGGCAGTAATCAAAACATCTCACCGCTATTGAATTATTATAATAATGAATAATAATTTTATGTAGCCAACTGTGTATACTTGTAAAATTTTTCTCATAAGTGGGTTATAATTTTCCCCCATCAATCAATTAATAACAATATCACATTTGGTATCAATGAATGCATATTTTAAGTTGTATACCTATGTCTATATAAAAATGATATGCTTTATGGTATTGAATGTAAATGTATGTTACATTCCTCTATCATTTCATGAATTCTATTCACAAAATATTAGTTGTATAATGTAAATGCCAATGATTGTAAAAGCATTGCATCCACTTTCTTCTATCATTTCATCTCAATAGGATAGTAGTCATATGATGTATGAATTATGAACACAAATGTTTGCATTTCATCCTTTATCTCTTTTCACTATATATCCATATGGCTTATTGAGGAGGGACCAAACTCAACCTACCTCATAGTCAATGATTTGTCATATGGCTCACTAAGGAAGGAACCAAACTCAACCTGCCTCAGGAACAATCTTATCATTATACTGTGCATAGTTGGTAGGGAACCGTACTCAACCTGCCTCATAAATCTTATCAATTATCAATTTATATAAATATACTAACACCTCCTTTGTATCACCTTTTATATATATTTAATACATATATATATATAATTGTACCTTCCTTATTCCTCCAAAATGTCATGCTAATGATATATGATGCATGACTTTAATGTATATGCATTTATATAATGATGGCACATCTATAATTAATATCTTAAAATACATCAATATATCGCATATCCAATATCAATATAAAATAATTAAATATCTATAATATTTTATGTTACAAAGTTTGAATTAATAGCAAAGGCACAACTATGAATCTATAATCATCCAAAGTATCCATAAATCGTATAACTGTCATTAATGAATAATAATTAAATACATATAATATTTTGCATTCTAGAGCTTGAATTATCAAGCTTTTGATTTTTACCTACAACTTTATTTACAACATAATTATTTTTAAGCATAATGTAATCGACACCATTTATTATTAATTTTTGTATTTGTATATGCATATAAGTTATAAGTAGCCTCACGTGAAAGAATTAATAATCATTATTTCAATAGATATTTCTTACATACATATATCAGCTAAATACACATTAGTTATTTACAGCCTAAATTATTTAAATATAAATATAACTATAAAATAATTATCTTTAACAGGTCATTCATTAACTGTTCATCTCGTTTACAAAGGCTAGCTGTGATAAAATATATAAAAAGCTTAAGTTAATCTTATTAGTAATATATAATAACTCTGTTGTGTACCACACCTCATCATTATCCATTCTATTCTTATAAAATAATATGATTAACATGATAATCTTAATCATAAATATTGATTAAATAACATAAATATAACTGATACTGTTTATATTTCTAAAATGTAATGAATGTGTAATATATATAGATATACATATATCAAACCAGTATCATCATAATTAGTATAACATACTTTAGAAATATTATTTATTCCCATAAGTAATAGACACAAACTTGTTTTTGTTTTACCATTTTCTACCAACATAATAGGAGTAGGAACCCTTATTTTGCTTTTGCTTGCTGAACATGAAAAATTCAATGTTTTTAATAAATAACACATATAAATATTTTAACTATTTATTCTTCTCTTTTTTTAATCAAATATATATATATATATATATATATATATATATACACACACACACTTATGCCTAACAACTATTTGTCTTCATATATAACTTTTACGCAACCTTTCAATCAAGGGATAATTACGGATTTACATTATTTTTATATTTTAATTTGCAAAAAACCCGGCCCATTAAAAATTCCTTTCACCTTTAGCTTTTTCCATTTACTTCTACAGCTTTCCAATTGTTTTTAACAGATATACCCACTCCTGGATATCACGCCAATTTCTCCTCACTCGACCTAGCTGCCATTATCGCCGGCATAATCAGACATTTTCCCTTAGTGCAATCTTCAGTTTCTCCACTTCTCTGTAACCCCAACTGTCCATTTCAACGTTCACGAGTCTGTGAACTTGTGCAACCCGTTTTCAGCCCATCTTCCATTCTCTCGCCGGCACAATCTTCTATTTCTTTCCCACTTTTCTGTAGTTCGAACAGTTCATTCTTCACAAATTTCTTTCCATTTTTTGCTTGAACCGAGTTACGATGGGTAAGAAGAAAGTTGTCAGTTCGAAAATCAAAACAAGGGTTAATGCGGGAGAAAGATCGGGTGAGAATGTTCGGCTTTCATCACCTCCAGTGAGCGAACGCCCCGTTTTACG
>CANYBF010910365.1:0-16471 GCA_948192965.1 Dalechampia spathulata | reverse complement strand
GTATGCTAATCAAACTTGAACCTAATTGTGTGCTTAGGAGCTTTCGTTAAAATTAAATAAGTGAACATAATAAAATGGAACATTAATAAATTCAAAATCCCGAACCTAAACTCTGAAGAAATTCAGGCCGCTTTCCAACACAGGAAGGCCCGGGTTTTATTTCCTAGTTTTCTAGTCATTCAATTGAATTGACAAAACAAACTAGGTGGCAACTCCATTTTAACTCGACATGATCTTTCTAGGTTAAAGACCAATCAATTATGGAAATGCGCCATTGAGAGCAAGCACCACGGCATTTCACGTCGAACAGCGTGTAGCGCTCCCGCGTCCGGGGCGTGCTACTCTTATAATAATTTTCACCATTTTTGCCAATGGAAAGTATTTATCTATAGTGGCTTGCACCAATTAGCTCCATGTAATAATGGATCATGGTGTGAGAGAATTCAACGATACTTTATCCTTGTCCCTCAAAGTGAAGTGGAATAACTTCAGATAAATCACATCATACCCATTGTACTTGAAAGTATTATAAATTTCAAAAAATTAGTGATATGGTTGTTAGGATCTTCATTAGCCAATGTATAGAATTAAACCAATGATTGTAGTACTTAAAGCAAAGTCATCTTGATATCAAAATTGTTAGCATTAACTAGGGGTCTCATAACACTTTGTAGATTGACATTAAACTTTAGTCGTACTACATCCATCAACATTCTTTGTTCTTTTATCATTAGGATTGGAGTTTGAGAAGTTTTAGCCTTGCTAGCCCTTCCATTTTCCCTTTCAAATTTAATGAGGTCCATGTAAAGCTTTTTAAGTGGTGATTTTGAATTCTTGATTTTTTCTTTTGGTCATGCACCTAAGAAAAATCCAAAGAAAACAAGATTATAAAAAAATAAAAGTTGGTTGAATCAAATATTACTATTCTTTGTATGGTGTTAAATATCAAGTCCTTAGCGATGATGCTAAAAACTTGACAAATTTTCTACATACTACAAATCAAAATCACAAGTACATGAACTCATTATAATATGGTTATTATGTTAGTATATACTCTAGAGCATCATGTAAATTGTGTAATGTTTATTTATTTTAATAAAAGTCATTATTCATTATGTAGTGTTATATTTCATTGTATTTATATTTCTTAGAGCATTAAACTAAATAATGAATTCCATGATATTCAAATAGTGTAAAAGGAATTCATACAGTATGTTTATGAAATGAGATTCTTTTTTATGCAAATGTTCAATATCTAAATCATTCTGGATCATAGTATTGATAAGAATGGATATTATTAATACAGATATGTCAGTACTTATTATACTTCCTTTAAGGGGTGCACTCTCATACACTATGACATGAGATGTCTAAAGTTAACATGTGGATAAATTGTATGGTACTAATTCATTAAATATGATCTTGCTAGTGAGATTTCATATGGATAATAATGTATATTAATGAAGATATATCTCACTCATATTAGTAATATAAGTATCCTTAGACTTGAAAATCATAATACCTCTTTTAAGGGGTGGTTGTAACCTGGAGGTTGGGTATAGTATGAAGTAGTTGAAGATAGTTGTCTATTGATAGAGGATTCATCACCTAGATTTCAAATAAAGGTTATATCTCATAATCCATGTAATAATCTTTTATTCAAGAATCTCTAACCAAAGTAAAAATATCAATTTATGAATAAGATTCATAAGGGGCATTTTAAGAAAAAAGAGTATAATGTATGGAGATTCAATTTTAGGGCATTATCTAATATTACTTGATCATGTATTAAGTTAACTTTAATCCATACTCCAATCTAAATAAGATAGTGAAAGGTGAAAGGAGTTTGTTGCAATAATATTTGATATGGATGGGTTGTAGTCAAACTACCGACTTCTTAACATTTGGGTAGTTATGATGTATGACTAGACATCACTCTTGACTTACATACAATAATATCATTTGATGATATTCAATGATATTTATGGCATTGTAGGTGGGGCTTTAATCGTGAATCAGAGTGAGGCTTCCAACACATCGATCGAGGGCCTGCTTGGAGCAAAAATGCAATCTTGTTGAGGGGCTAGCTTAAGGAATGAGATAGACTCAAAAGAGTCATAAGATGGAGTTGCCACTAGATGATTTTGGAATTGGTTCAACCAACCCATTAACATGATTGCTAAGTCAAACCCTTCAAAGATGGGTTCAAGTGGTGAAGATCTATTCACTTAAAGTTTAAAGTTCATTTTTACCATTTTAGTCAAGTTAATTGCCTTAGGTAGGCATGCATTCATAAGCATGAGATAAGCACATAACGGGGTATAGCATAGCAGCAATCATGGCAGATATATCATGGTAACTATGATATGGCAACCATAGCATGGAACATGACATATACATGACATGTAAGATAACATGGCATAGGCATGACATCTAAAGTGACATTAAATAAGCATGACATGTGAGATGACATGGCATGTGAAATGACATGGCATAGGCATGATGCTAGTGCATGCTCTAGAGCATCATGTTTCATTGTAATTTGATATTGAACAATTTATCAATAAGAGGCATTATTCATTATTCAATTTACTTGATAAGTTATTAACTAAATAATGAATTCCAAGATATTAGAATAGTATAAAGGAATTCATAAATTAGTTTATGAAATGAGATTCTTATTGTATGCAAATGTTCACTATCTGAATTATCCCTTATCAATGTATTAATAAGAATAGATATTATTAATGCGGTTAAGATCAACACATGTTATACTTCCTTAAGGGATGATTCTCATTCATCATGACAAGAGTTGTCTAAAGTGAACATATGGATGAGTAGTAGAGGACTAACTCATTGGAGGCCTTACCAATGAGAGTTCATATGGATAATTGATTTATGTCTATGAAACATATCTCACTCATATCAGTAGTGCAAGTATCCTTAAGACTTTAGATAACAAGGTTATCTTTATTATGGTCACTATGTTTTGACTCCTATGTTTTATTCCTCCATAGGAGGCATTCATAACTTAGAGGTTGGATATAGTGTGAAGTAGTTAAAGGTATTTGTTTATCAATAAAGGATTCACCACCCCAAATTAAATGTAGAGGTTTTATCTCATTGATTCATGTAATATTCTTTATTCAAGAATCTCTGGCCAGATTATGATGCCTATTGATGAATGAGTTTCATAAGGGAATTTTAGGAATAAATATTATGCTAAATGAAACATTAAATTTAGGGCATGATCTAACACACTAGATCATGCATTGAGTTGATATTAATCCATACTCAAACCTGAATGAGATAAAGGATGGGGAATGCAGTTTATTGCATGGAATCTTATGTGGAACAGTTGTAGTCAAACTAATGACCTTTTGGCAGTTTGGTAGTCATGATGTGTGACTAGACACTACTTATGATTTACATATGATGTTATTAAATGAAGTTTAATAATATGTTCATATGTTGCCAACATGTCAAGAACCTAAAAGGTCATACACTAAAAGTAAGGAAATGATAATAATGAATGGATATTGGTGAATTAATGTTTTTATGGTTATTAGGTAACCTAGATTTTTCATGTTTGTTAGAAAGATCATGAAAAGATCTTTGATTTGATAAAAAGATCACTAAAATTTGATAAGTATAACTCAAGTTACAAGTGATTTAGGATGACATGTTTTACATCCATCGTATATACGGGTTTTTGACAGAATTAATTGACTTAATGGTCAAAATGTGAATGTCACATAACTTATTCATGTATGATGAATTAATTGGAAGTGAACATGATAGTCATGTTCTTTTGGAAGGAAATTTAAGTCAGTCATATGCAAATCACATGCCAGAAGCATGTGATATGCACATGACTTCACTTAACATAACCTAAAACTAGTTAGGGTTATATCATTATGTTTTGGTGAAAACATATTGAGTGACAGAAGCAAATTTAATTTATCACTCTTCTCCTTCTAGTTTCTAAGTATTTTGAAGCTCAAGAACAAGAAAAAAATTTTGGTTTTGATAAAACATCAAGAAGAAAACCAAATTCAATCATCTTTCTTCATCCATTCTTCACACCGATTTGGTTTGCATTCTATGCATAAAACACATAAGATTTCATTTTTCACTCATTGTAACTTGCATTTTTTTTTGTTTTGAAGGGGTTAATATTTGAATTTTGATTTAAAATTTTAACCACTTATTCATCATTAAATTAAGTTGGTTTCTGTTAAAAAAATAAGATACATATGTGGAAATTTTATGAGATAAAATTTCATATGTTACGCATGCTCTTATTGAAAACCCAAATGGATTTTTTATGTTATTCTTAATGTTCTTGCTTGATTATTGCATGTTTAATTATTGTACATGTAATGAATCATATATTTATTGTGTTAACTTGATGGTGGAGCATTTTGAATGAATTTTGATAAATATGGATGTGATTTTATGAAAATCATGTTCATATGCGCATAAGAAATCTTATTTTAGTGTATTCAGTTTTTCCAATATTAATTGCTCATTTTTTTCATTAATTCATGTATTTTAATGTTTTATACATATTAAAGTTTTTAATAATGAAATTGTATTAATTTTGGAGATTAATAAGTATTTTATTTGAATTAAAACTTTTAAAACGAGCAATTTGAGCATGATAAGGATTCTTGTTGTTTTTTACTTCTGTTTTATTTTCTAAGTGATATATTAATATTTAAAGTGTGATTAAATAATTAATATATTACTATTTGATGATTATTTAATTTAATAAATAATTTATTCAATTAAAATTCAAAACATCTAAACTATATTTTTCAAATGCAAGCCCAATAACCATTTTAAAAGGCAAAATTTGTTTGAATTTTAAAATTTGAAAATTGAAATAACATTATGAGAAGATTATTTATTTTGAATGGATGGATGGATAAGTGGCATGATGGTGATTATGGACTTAGCCCAATATGATTGAGCACATGCATCATTTTATAAATTTTGCTAAATAGGGCCTACGAGTCCTACCTTTTGTTAAAATCTTTTTTGTACTTCTCTTCTCATCTACTCCCCCAAAATGTAACTTGGGGTTTCTACAATTGAAATTTGTAATTAGATTATGTAGGATGTAAAAGATACAAAAAGGAGGTAAAAGGAGCAAAGGAACAAAGGTGTGACCAAAAGTGGAACTCCAAGGCAAAATTTGTAATAGATTAGTATTATTTCAAATTTTAGGGATTTGTAAAATCATGCATAACCTAGGTTTAACCATAGACTTAGAAGTCCATAAACGTCATATTATAAATTGTTATAATGATGTATGTATGAGTTGCATGAGCATGTCATAACATGCATGAGTTAAGACCATGCATGGTGCACCAATTGCACATACCCGCCTTAAATGTTTTTTAATGACATAAAAGGAAATAAATCCCTCAAAGGAATATCAATCTAAGGCCTTCCATTTTCTAAGTTAAGGGTGGAGAGCTTCTTGTCATTCAGGTTATTGGGCATACTCAAGCTTGTTTTACATGGGATATTTCCAAGTTTTAAAAAATGGGTCAGATTTTAATAAAATGTTTTATTTGTTGGGCATACCCAAGGCAGAATATTTTATAGGCTGGTTTGGGGAATTATGTTATACATGATAACATAAGTATCAAGAGAAGTTGATAACCCAATGATTCAATAGTCATATAGAGATATGATTAACATGGGAGATGTCTACCTGTTGACATTAAGTTCTAGTTTGTTGACCATACTCAAGATTAGGCTTAATGGTCATTGGATACTGACCCACTAAGGAGGGCAAAGCACAACCTTCCCAAATTAGTAGTTAAGGGCTATTAGTTTGTAATAAAATAGTGGGAGATAAAACTCATAAAAGACCTTATTATATTTTTAAAATACATGATGTTTTTAATGACACATTATTTCTTCTTTCTCTCCAGATTCTTCTAAAATGTGAAGAAAAGTTGATCTCCATAGAATTCTCGAACATAAACTAAATGGATCCAACTATATAGACTGCATTTGCTAAATCAAAATAGTTTTGAAATGCAAATAGATAGTTCATGTACTGGACCGAGCATATCCACGCACGCCTGTAGCTAACTCCTCTGAAGAAGTCAGAGATGTTTACAATAAGTTTAAGCAAGAGGATGAGATGGCCAGTAGCATTATGCTGGGAACTATAGAGAATGATCTCTAGAAGCAATGTGAGATTATGAACTCTCATACTATGGCTACTTATCTCAAAACGCTTTTTGAGGAAAAAGCAAGGACTGAGAGATTTGAGCTCTTAAAGGCACTCTTTAGGTGCAAGATAGCAGAGGGGTCATCAGTAGTCCTTCATGGCATTAAGATGCATGGCTACATACAGAGGTTGGGGGGTCTTGGTTTTGGATTGAAACAAGAGCTGGTAATTGACCTTATTCTGCAATACCTACCTAATAGTTATGCACAATTTATGCTTGACTATCAAAGGAATAAGGTAGAAACTACCATTGATGAGCTTATCAATTTATTGAAGTACACTTAGGAAGCCAATAAAAAGAGTGCTAAAGCAGCACTAGTAGTTAGTTCTTCTAGGCCTACCAAGAATAAGGGCACAGGCAAGAAGAAGGGGAAGAAGCAGCCCTAAATACCAAAGGTGGTATGGGTAAGAAAGCTACAGAGAAACCCCCCAAAGGTATTTGTTGCCATTGCAATAAGGATGGGCATTCGAAGAGAAATTGCAAGAAGTACCTGGAGCTGGTAAAGAAGAGTCGTGCTTCTTCTTCAAGTACATTTATGATTAAGGTTAACTCTAATGCTGTTTATAGTAATAAGAGTTGGGTATTAGATACTGGCTATGCATCTCATATTTATTATGATTTGCAAAGGCTGGTTAGCAAGAGGAGGCTAAGTAGGAATGATGTAGATATCAGGGTTGCTAATGGAGCATGAGTTACTACATTAGAAGTAGGAACCTATATCTTACACTTAGCTTCTGGTTTAAAACTATAACTCAATAATTGTTATCTTGTTCCAAACTTAAATAAGAACCTTATTTCAGTATCTTATCTTGTTGAACAAGGATTTAATTTTTCCATTAATAACAATGGTTGTTCAATGTTTAAAGATGGTATGTTTTACTATTTTGCAAATATTTAGAATGGAATTTATATACTGAATAATACTGACCTCATTTGCAATGTTCAAACTAAAAGAATCAAAGTTGATACTCTTAATTCACTTTTTCTATGGCACTGTCGTCTAGGGCATATAAACAACACTCGCATGTCTAAGTTGCACAAACTAGGCAACTTGGGTTCATTTGACTTTGAATCTTATGAAACATGTGAATCTTATTTATTAGGCAAGATGATAAAATCATCTTTTAAAGGAAAAGGTGAAAGAGCTAAAGAGGAACTAGAACTCGTACATTTAGATGTATGTGGTCCTATGTCCATACATACTAGAGGTGGATACAGCTACTTCATTACATTCATAGATGATTATTCTAGATATGGATTTTTGTACTTAATGAAGCATAAATTTGAAGCTTCTGAGAAGTTCAAAGAATTCAAAAATGAAGTAGAGAAACAACTTGGTAAGACTATCAAAACACTTTATTCTGATCGAGGTGGTGAATACCTAAGCCAAGAGTTTCTTGAACATCTTAGAGATAATAGGATTTTATCTCAATGGACACAGCCTTATACACCTCAATATAACAATGTATCTAAAAGGAGGAATTAAACTTTATTAGATATGGTTTGATCCATGATAAGCCTTTCAGAATTACCCAAATCATTTTGAGGTTATGTACTGGAGACTGCTGTTCATATTTTGAACAAAGTACTATCAAAATCAGTTGAAGTTACACCATATGAAATATGGTATAACAAAAAACCCATCTTATCTTATTTGAAGGTATGTGGTTGTCCTTCTTATGTTAAAAGGAAAATGTTAGACAAGCTTGAGGCAAAGTTTGATAAATGTTATTTTGTAGGATATCTTAGAGAAACCCTAGGATACTACTTATATCTTCCTTTGGAATAAAAAGTGATTATTTCAAAGCATGCTATTTTCTTAGAGAAAGAATTTCTTCTAAAAGGAGATAGTGGGAGTAAGATTGATTTTGATGAAGTTTAATTGCTATAAGATGAAGTAGATCAATCAATTGATCCTACTGATGAAGAGTTAAAACCTATGGAAACACAAGCTCCTAGACACTCAACTAGAATAAGAACTATGCCAAAGAGGTATGAATTATTTATTCATGAGAATAAGTAAGTCTCACTAGTTGAGAATGATGAGCCCACAGACTATGATGAAGTTTTGAAAAGTTCAGAATGTGACTTATGGTTGAAGGCCATAAAGTATGAAATGGATTCTATATTAAAGAACCAATTATGGACTTTGGTTAATCCACCTGAGGGGATAAAACTTATTAGATGCAAGTGGGTCTTCAAGAAGGCTGACATAGATGGTAATGTGGTTACCTATAAAGCTTGCTTGGTGGAAAAGGGTTATCATCAGAAATAAGGAATTGATTATGATGAAACTTTCTCACCAGTAGCTATGCATAAATCCATAAGAATCTTACTTGCTATTGCTGCTCATTTTGATTATGAAATTTGGCAAATGGATGTAAAAATAGCTTTCCTTAATTGAAATCTTCTTAAGAAAGTGTACATGTGTGAGCGCTGGTTTTTGCCATTGCCCAGAGCAAGGTTTGAGAAGCTCATGGACTGGGGACCGTACTTGGAATGAAAGCACAATCTTCCCAAGGGGTTACCTTGAGGAATGATACCGACTCAAAAGAGTTGCAAGGGAGTTAACACCGGATGGTTCCGAATTGGTTCAACTGACCCATAGTATGAGTGCTAGTTAAACCCTTCAAAGGTTGGGTTTGGTTGGTAAAGATCTATTTCTATGAGTTTCCAAAATCAATTTTACCATTATAGCTGGAGTTAATTGTCCTAAGCAGGCAAGCATATGAGCGTATATGTAAACACACAGAGTAATATGTGATTTGGCGTAGCATGATTGCACGTAGAATGGCATATAATGTCATATGGTATTTGGATGACATGGCATATGCATGACATGTGAAGGTGATGACATAATAGAATGACATGGTATATGCATGATATAACATAATAATGATATAGTAAAAATGACATGGCATGATAATATGTGTGTGAATTGGCATTCAACATGGCATGTGGCATGGCATACGACGTGCCATGGTATAATGACATGTGACATGGCATGGCATCATGGCATGGTATATTGGTGTATAGCATGGCAAATAGCGTGTATTACATGGTGAGTTGGCATATTTTTGATCGTATTGGCATACTGGATAATATATATTATGGCATGGCTTATGCATGGTATGGCATAGAAGTATGTGATGTGTCATGTGACATGATATGACATATATATTTTAGCAAATATAATAAAACCATCAATGAAATAAAATCCTCAAAAAGATCGGTGAAAGGGATTAAAGAAAATGGGGGATACACGTGAGATTTAATGCTAAATCCTAAAAATGGGGGAATAAAACTATTCTATTACATAAGATCTTTGTTGGTACAAAATTTGAGACATTAAGTAATATCTCAACCTCCTCAAGAAAATTTCCACTCCGAATAGCATAAGCCAAAAATGCATGAGTGAAAATGCAAATAAACAAGAAAAATTGTTAATAGCAAACCAAATTTAGGACTTGATCGACTAATTCTATGCCATGTGAAAGCATGAATCAAGAGCAGAAGTTTGATGAATGTAATGGCATGGTGATGTAGCATGTGTCATGGTGACATGGCATAATCGCATATGACATAGTGACATGGTATGTGATATGATGACATGGCATAATAACATATGACATGATGATATGACAAGATGATATGGCATAATGACGTATGACATGTGACATGATGACATGGTACAGTAACATATGATATGTGACGTGGCATGATGACATGACATAATGGCATATGACATATGATGTGTCATGATGATGTGGCATAGTAGCATATGACATGTGACATGGCATGATGACATGACATAATGGTATATGACATGTGGCATGATGACATGGCATAGTAGCATATGACATATGACATGGCATGATGATATGGAATAATGGCATTGTGAATGCCGGTTTCTGCCGAAGCCCAGAGTGAGGCTTATGAAAGTCACAGACCGGGGACCACACTTAGAACGAAAGTGCAGTCTTCTTGAGGGGTTCCCCCAGGGAATGATACGGACTCAAAAGACTTGCAAGGGAGTCGCCACCAGATGGTTCCGGATTGGTCCAACCAACCAATAGCATGAGTGCTAATTAAACCCTTCAGAGATTAGGTTTGGGTGGTGGAGATCTATTTCTATGAGTTTCCAAAATTAATTTTACCATTATAGTTAGGATTAATTGTCCTAAGCAAGCAAGCATACAAGCATATATGTAAGCACATAGCGTGACATGTGATTTCAAGTTGCAAAGTTGCACGTAAAATGACATATAATGCTATATGACATTTGGATGGCATGGCATATACATGACATGCAAAGTAGCAATAAAGTAACATAGAATATGCATGACATGTGAACGTGAATGACATATCATATGCATGACATAGCAATTTAGCATAATATATAAGCATATAATTATGATAAGTAGCACATATAGCATAATACGTTAGCATTTTTGGATTGCGCTGGCATTATAGAATGTATGATGTATGTGTTATGGCATAATGCATGCATGGTATTTAAAATAAATGACATGTCATATGTATGGCATATGAGATGAATGACATAGCATTATGCATGGCATGTGAGTGCAGATGACATATCATATGCATGATATGTGAAATGTATGGCATATCATGTGCATGACAGGGCATAGTGGATGACATATCGTATGCGTGCCATGTGAAATGATGTATGGCATAGCATATGCATGACATAGCATAATGGATGGCATACCACATGCGTGGCATGTGAAGTGGTTTGTGACACATCATGTGCATGACATGTGTAATGAATGGCATATCATTTGCATGATATGTGGAATGATGTATGACATGGCATATGTATGACAATGCATAGTGAATGACATACCATATGCATGATATGTGAAGTGATGAACGGCATGGCATAGTGGTGCGTATGTGAATGTGTATTCAACATAGTGGCATACGACATGGTATATGGCATAGCATACGGCGTGACATACATAGTGGTATGGTAAAATGGTAGGCATGGCATCATGGCCTAATGACATGTGAAATGATATATATATGCATGGCATATAATATGGTGAATGGCATTTTATTAGTGTATTACGTATATTGGATTACATGTTCGCGTATTTGTGTATTGGCATATTTATACGTATATGCATATAAAATACAGTATGTTATGGCATTGCATATGCATGACATGGTATAGTTGTGTGTGATGTGTCATGTGACATGGCATTTGACATGATGACATGGTATATTTTAGCAAAATATAAACCATGAATAAAAAAATAATAAAGGCCGGTGAAAGGGGATCTAGGAATTAGGGGATACACGAGGGATATTAAGGGAATTATTACAAAACAAATAATGATTCTATCCTATTACATAAATATCCTCGCATACATATTTTGGGACGTTAAGTAACATCCCCTCCTCATTTGGTACTATTCACCTCAGGTTGCACTAGCCAAAAAATGCATGAGTGTTTATTATGCCAAATAAACAAATAAATTCATTAGTAGCAAATGAATTTAGGATTTATGTGACTAGTCCAATGTTATGTGAAAGCACTAACCAAAAGTCAAAATCTGGTAATTATTTGGCAGTAATCTTGTGAATTTATACGAGTTGGATCGTGAAAATTCATTTTCATAAAAAATAATTTTTGGCAAAATTATTTTTCTTTGATCATGGAAAATTAAATGGGAGGGCTAACATCACATAAAAATTATTGGAGATAGCCACTCGACCAATCTAAATCCAATCCTTTCAAAAATCACATTTTATATGAACTAAATAGGCATTTGATGGTTAAAAATTAATTTTAAGGCCATAATTAATTATATGTAATTATTTTATGATGGATCCAGTATACTTGAGCCACTGTAAAGCATCAAATACTACTAGAAAAATCAAAATACGTTTGAAAATGGATGAAAAATCATATTTTTCTGGAAAAACACAAGGAATGTGCGTCGCATGTTATGCAATGTGCGTATCATATAGGCAATGTGCTGCATACATTACACAATGTGTGGCATACATTGATGCCAAATCTACTAGAAAATCAAATTTATCAGTATAAACTTGATCTATGGATTAAATACAACAACTTTAATGAAGGACAGTACCTCATTTGAGCACGGATCGGCCTCCAAATTGTAATCCAAACATTTCATTATGCAATTAAATTGGATAATTAATTTTAAGGCTAAAATTAATTAGATCTAGATAATATTTGATAGATCCAAAACATTAAGACTATAGAAAAGCCATTAATGTCATTGAAAATGTCAAATCTGAAGCGAGAACGAGTCAAATCATAGGTAAATTTTGAATTTCTGGAAAATCTTGAAATAATGTGTGCCTGTGAGCATCGGTTTCTACCGGGGCCCAAAGCAAGGCTTGCGATGCTCACAGACGGGGGACTGCACTTGGAGCAAAAGAGTAGTCTTTGTAAAGGGTTCCTTTAGGGAATGATACAGACTCAAAAGGGTCGCAAGGGAGTCGCCACTGGATGGTTCCAGATTGGTCCAACCGACCCATAACATGAGTGCTAGTTAAACCCTTTAGAGATTGGGTTTGGGTGGTGGAGATCTATTCTATGAGTTTTTAAATCAATTTTACCATTATAAATGGGATTAATTATCCTAGGCAGGCAAGCATACGAGCGTAAAATGTAAGCACATAGCGCGACATGCATTTTGGCATTGTAAAGTTGTACATAGAATGACATATAATGCTATATGGCATTTGGATGGCATGGCATATGCATGGCATGTGAAATAGCAAAAAAATAACATGGCATATGCATGACATGTAAGTATGAATGACATATCATATGCATGACATGGGAACCTAGCATGTATATAAGCAT
Source organism: Dalechampia spathulata (assembly GCA_948192965.1). Classification (NCBI taxonomy): domain Eukaryota; kingdom Viridiplantae; phylum Streptophyta; class Magnoliopsida; order Malpighiales; family Euphorbiaceae; genus Dalechampia; species Dalechampia spathulata. The sequence continues at coordinate 3,349 of CANYBF010910365.1, read as the reverse complement.
ATAACATGACAAATAGCGTGTTACATTATACGTTAATCATTTTAGATTATATGGCATTTGGCGTATGCGTAATGTATGCATGGCATATGTATAAAGCGAGTGACATGGCATATGCATGAAATGAATGACATATCATATGCATGATATATGAAGTGATGTATGACATGGCATAATAAATGGCATACTGTATGCATGGCATGTGAATAATGTATGGCATATCTCATACATGACATGTGTAATGATGCAATACATGGCATATGCATGACATGTTATATAGATGACATACCAAATATGTGGTGTGCGAGATAATGAGTGACATGGCATATGTATGGCATATGAAATGAATGACATATCATGCGCATGACATGTTAAATGATGCATGGCATACCATATGCATGGCATGTGGAATGATGTATGGCATGACATATGCATGACATGGCATAGGGGATGTGTATGTGAATGTGTATTCAACATAGTATATGTCATGGCATATGGTATGACATACGTTATGGCATACGACATGACATGGTATCATGGCATAATGACATGTTATATGGCATATATATGCATGACAAGGCATATTGATTGCATGTATTGGATTACGTATTTAGCATATTTGGCATATTAGATTACGTATTGGCATATTTATATGTATGTGTATATGAAATACAGTATGTTATGACAGCATATTCATGGCATTCATAATAGTGTGTGATTATGTCATGTGACATGGCATGTGACATGAATGGCGTGGTATATTTAAGTAAATATAAACCATGAATAAAAAATATTAATGGCTGGGAAAGGGATTGAGGAAATAGGGGATACTCACGAGATAGGGGGATTAATTATTACAAGCTAAAAAATAAATCTACCCTATTACAAAAATATCCTTGCATACATATTTCGGGGTGTTAAGTGACACCCCCTTCCTCCTCGGGTACTATTCCACCTCGGGTGACACGAGCCAAAAATCCACAATGCGAATATGCAAAATAACCAAATAAAATTCATTAGTGCTAAATGAATTTAGGATTTATTTGACTACTTTAATGTCATGTGAAGGCATAAACCTAAAGTCAAAATCCATCAATTATTAGGCAATAATTGTAACAATTAACACGAGCTGGATCATGAAAATTCATTTTTATAAAAATAATTTTAAGCAAAATTATTTTTATTTGATCATGGAAAATCAAATGGAAGTGCTAACATCACTTGGAATAATTTGGAGATAACCCTTCAACCAATTTGAATCCAATCATTTCGAAAACCATATTTTATACGAGTAAAAATGGCTTTTTAACGTAAAAATTAATTTTGAGGCAAAATTAATTAAATGAAATTATTTTATGACGTATCCAATACACTTGAGTTACTGCCAAACATCAAATGTTACTGGATTTGTCAAAATACGTTGATATATGGCTGAGAAATATGGTTTTTCTGGAAAAGCGTGAACTATGTGCGCCGCGCATCAGGCTATATGCGCCACACATAGACTGTGTGTGGTGCAGATAGCATGATATATGGCACACATAGCTTGTCAATCTGCACAAAAATGAAATCTGCCAGTACATAATCAAACTACAGACCAAAACAAGCATGTTTAATGAAGACAGTACCTCATTTTGACTTTGAATTGGCCTCCAATTTGCAACCCAAACATTTAATTGAGCAATTAAATAAAAAAATTAATTTCAAGACTAAAATCAATTAGATCTGAGCAATATTTGACAGATCCAGAACCCCAAGTGTAGGAGGAAGCTACTGGAGTCATTGGAAATTCAGATCCGAAGAGGATCGGGCAAAAAATGGCATTTTCTATGAAACTAGTGATCTATGTGCACACATAGTATGAAAAATCAAAAGAAAATCAAAGATTTTCAAGCAGAAACTATAGATCCGACCTCGATTTAGGTAGATCAGACCCGAAAATAGGGTTTTACTTCGTGGATTTGCATCCAACACATGAAAAACAATTTTTAAGTTAAAACTATTGTAGATTCGGCTTGTTTATGGTAGATCTAGGACACCCAAGGCATGGAAAAGCCTTGAATGCCAATTGAGTGGCTAGATCGGGCAAAAAACTTGTGAAAAATAGGAGAAAAATGATGTTTACTTTGAAATTTGGGGGCTATATGCGCAGCATATAGCCCTATGTGTGCCACATATATGCTACATATGGTGCACATAGGGGTATAAGTGGCACATATACCGCTGAAAACATAGGGAAAATGAAGGAAAATAAAGAAAAGAAGAGAATTTACCTTGTAGCAGAGGCTTTTCTTCCTTGATCTTGCTTCTTTTTTGTGTTTTCGAAGCCTAACTAAGCCAATTTTATCCCTAAATCCAAGTGATTTAATTAATTAAGGGCCTAATCAATTATGAAATGATTTTGGCAGGGGCTTGGCTTGCCTTAAGGCAATTTTTAGGATCCATATTTTGTAACCCGAGCTCTATATTTATAGAGCAATTTTTGGGCGTGGAAATTTTGTAATTTTCACCTGGATTTGAAAATTTTGTAGGCTATGTGCGCCACACATAAGACTATGTGCGCAACACATAGCCCTATATATGTAGCATATAGTTTTTGGAACGTCACATGGGGCCCACTGGGGCCATAACGGGATGTGCGCCCCTTGCTAAATAAATGTTATTTGGCATTCTAAGACTTTTCCGTGAAGGAAAGTTTTCCGGATTCAGTCCCGAAAAGGCTTTTGGCCAAATGTCTTTACTATGCAACGTGCGGTACGCATAGTGCTATGCGCTGCATATATAGCTATGCACTCCGCCCTGTACATGTGAAAGGGGATGCGTGCCATATAGCTTTACAGTTTTAAGTTTTTCCAAATTCAGCCCCGAACAATGAGTTTTTACTAACGGGCCTGTTTTAGGGCATGCAACACTATTCTGGCCCAAAATGGCATTAAGCGTGCCAAAAGGTCGTGCCTCGTGTACGCACTAGTGAAAATGTGTTCTATGTGTATAGAACACTCGAATTAGGCTAAGTTGGGTGGTAGGCCCCACATGTGTACTATTCATGGGTGAATAGTGCCTCTGTGGGCCCTACAGTGTTGTGGGCTTATAAGGTAGCAAATATCATGCTAAGCGCTTTGCCTTGAGTAAGGCAGCAAGTGGGATGTGTTTTGTGCATACTGAACACATAGAATACAATTATAGTGGGTAGTGGGTCCCTATCGCACCCTAATTTTGGACCGGCTTGACTCAGATCAGGTTCGGGATGATTTTGGACCATTTTAGGTTGGTCTTGGGCCATTCCAAACTGATTCAGATCATTTCGGACCGTTCTGGGCCAACTCTGGCCCATTTTAGGACGACACGCGCC
>CANYBF010910337.1:0-19377 GCA_948192965.1 Dalechampia spathulata | reverse complement strand
TTATTGTAGAAATTTTCGCACACGACTTATGAATAATAAAACTATATATGCATCCTTTGTAGTATAATTAATGATTTCCTTTCTTATGAGGTTATTAATTATGCTACGGGAGCATGTTACACCAGGTTAGGGTGTGACATTTACTGGGTCTTTCTTTATGCCATTTTTAGTGGTACCATAATCATATCTTATATAATATATATAACCTTTTCAATTCTTTCTTTATCATAACTTTATTGTATGTATTCCCATAAGAATTTAATCATTTATCCCAGTATTAAGCATGAAACATATTTCTCATATCAATATATATCTTCCCTTTTTCCTTATGTCACCATGATATGCTATGTCATGATTTATGATTAATGTATTATGAATGTCATATTTAGCAACTATATTATATCGTATATATATATATATATGTAATGCAATTGCATTACCAAACCGTTGCCCCTTTGATCATTTAATGATCGAGGACTTCAAACAAACTAGCACAAACCTAGTATGTCCTTTCCTTTGTTAGTATCCTTGAATGATTCATGAATATTATCCACTAGTTTACCTAATTCAAAATCAATATTAATATTTTATTAGTAATTAATTCATCATTAATCATTCTTATAATTATATACCACTGAATAGTTCAATCTTATATCCAATTTGATTTATATTATTTATTACTCTCTTACTTTTAATATTAATTAATCATTAAATAACTTCTAGTTACCTTGTCACTATTAATTTAAAACACTATCTTTATTTTAAGGCTACATATTTAAATTTTATAACTAATTTTATCCCATTAAAAACTGCTTCTTATTACTTAACTATGATAGTATTTTAATAAGACAATTAATAACATATTATTTAATTGTGTCTTATCTTACCTCTTTTTATATCACCGTTACTAATCTGTAAAAACAGTTTATATCATTTATTTCTTATTAAGAGCCAAAACATGTTATTTAAAAATAGGTTCTTATCTTATTCTAAATTTATAAGTATATAGGTATTTATTAAACAGCTAGTATTTAAAACATCTATTTATTAATTTATTATCATTTAAACACTAATTTTGAATTTATAATATCTTAGGCATATAGTAAGAATATACAGTATCAGGATTCATAAATCAGGTATTCAATAACTCTTAAATAATTATCTACTAGCATATTTCTTAATAATCCTGATGTTATATACCAATTAATGACTTTACCAGTAACTTTGAATCAATCCTTTAATCTGTCATATTGAATAATATCCAAACATTATATCAATTCATACTTAAACTTATGTAATTTCTCAATATTAGGTTTCTGATATCCGTTTAAATCATCCTTCATTAACATGTCTCATAACCAATTAATAATATAAACTATAATCTGACTTAATTATTCTTCTGTCATTTATGCTTAATCTCAGGTCTAATAGCATTAGATATATCTGTTCAACAGTTCAATATTTATCACTTCATATTACAGTATCTATTATTTACTATGACCATCCATATTCATCATATCTTAACATATTCAATAACCATGACTTATGCATAATCTCACGTCATATTCTTAATTAATTCTTCACTTAATTATTAACTAAATGAACTTCTTAAATTATTTTAACATACTTAAACCATTATTTATTTAAGTCTATATAAGAATTATAACTATATACTTTATTAAAATGTCCTTAGCATTAGTAAATGAATTTTAAATTACTTATTTATATCATCATTTAACCTCATTATATCATTCTCTTAATGACTTAAATAAACCTTTCATAACATTTTTTTTATTGTTAATAATCCTTCTGGTCCTTATTTAAATTCATTCTAAGTCTTAGTAACTCACCTTAGGTTATACCTTATCATAACCTCAATTTAAGTCAACATTCTATGACTTTCTTTAACCTAATTAATACTATTTCTTATAACTTAGTTAAACCTTTAAAATACCGTTTATATACGTAACTTAATAGCCATTTTGATCATTTTCATAACATGACCGAATACTCCATAAGTTTAATACTTAACTTGTCAATTTCATCTTACTTCCATATGACCTTATTTTACTTAATATCAACCTTAACCTTCATATTAATACTTCTATTTATCTTTATTTATGTTTTATTATCTTTATATTCTTAAATTAAACTTAACAGAATCCATATTAAATTATTTTTAAAGTCCATATACTTAAAAATAGAAATTAGGCTTCAATTCACCAATTAAGCTTACTTTATGTCCAATTTTTGTACTTATACCTTAATCTTCTTTTTATCTCATCAATAAAAACTTCATTTAACCTTAATTAGAAGTAAATTTATTAAGTCATACTGAAAATTTATCATAAAATTCAAAATTATAAGTTAAACTCTTAAAGTGACATTAAGCCATAAATCATCCATTTTAACTTATCTTAAGCTTGGTTTTCTTTGTCTCCTTTATTAATAATCTTCTATTTTTAGTAAATTAACACTTAAATCACATTTTAGGCTTACCAACCATTAACATGTTCATTGAGTGATTCGGCCAAAAGAAGAAATCAACACAACACACCTACACAAACCCCTTAACACTTTATTACTTGTATTTTACAATCCTAAACCTTCTAATCATCAAAATAAAAACCAAAACTTATTAAATATATTATATATCATTTGGCCAGAACCTAAATCCATCCAAAAATTCATAAAATCTCTCAATCAACCACAAAATCATACTTACTCTTACTCACCTTTTATCAAATAACCCAATCTTTACTTAAAGCAACCTCTTTTGAATATATGCTACGGATTTTGTATGGTTCTTCACCTTTTGACTTCCTCCTTGTAGATCTATAACTTTAACCCACATGCATGCACTAAAATAAGTTAGATCTAACCATAGAAAGAAGATTTAGTTCATAGAAGTTTAGGTTTTTCATCAAAACATATGGTTCCTCAGATTTTTTAGTACATCTTGAAGATCCATGAAAGAAAGGTTTCGGTCTTCTTTAAAACAAAGAAAAACAGAAATTTTGTTGACCTTAACTTGAAGTATTCACATCAAACTAGTTAAATCATGAAGGATCCGGACCAAAAGAGGATGAAAAACTCGCAAACTTTAACTTCTCAAAGAGAGTAACTTCGATTTTAAGGCTTTAAGAAAGAAAGCATTCTATCACTACTTGAAAGTTAAGAAAATGGAACCATTTTGACATAAACTTGCATTAAACACATTTACCTTGAATAATATTTGAGGTTTGAAGAAAATAAAAGGATAAAGATTCGGCCTTGGTGCTTCAAATGGACATGCATGCGCTCCTTAAGGTATTTTGAAGGAAATGGAAGTCTTTTGCCTTTTTCTTAAACTATTTGCTTAGATCTTGTAAGATTCATGAAGTTACAAAAGAAAGATGAAGAAGAAATGAAGAAGAAGTCGAATGGTTTGAGGAAAAAAGAAGAAAACCCAAGTGATGAAATGAAAGAAGAAGATAAGAAATAGATAAGATGGAAAATGAGAGGTTTGGAGAGAAAAATGAAATATGGGGGATGGGGTTTCAGCCAGATGGGAAATTATCTGAATAATTGAGGGAAATGAGATCGAAATGAGAAGAAAATTTGGTTGGTTACATTTCATTTGGATAAAGTTCCATTTTAGTCCCTAAACTACACCAAACTACCCCTTTTAGCCCCTAAACTTAATTATTTCTTGCATTTATTTTTAAATCCTCCAATCATAACTTAAATTTCATTTTATACATTTAAAATACACTCTAATATCTTCTATTTTAATTATAATTACCATTCATCAATTCTCTAGACCAATTAAATTAATATTCCTACATTCTTTCTTCATTCATTAACACCTTCTCCAAGACTACTTTTCCAATTTCCTATACAACTTTTTCTATTACCAATTTCACTTCTATTTATTTATTCTAATTCAATTCTACTTTGACTTACCCTATTTTAATCATATATTCATCTATTTATTTATTTTCATATCATTAATTTTATTATCATGCATTAATGACATCATAATATCACTTTATGACATCATCATGTCATCTAAATTTAAAATTACTAATTTTACTTTTCTAATATTTACATATTATTATTTAATCATACTAACTTATCATTAATTCATAATTATTCATTTTCTAAGAAAAATCAATTTAATTTCACTTGCTTACATCATCATTACTCAATGATGACATCATAAATAATTTTTAATTAAATTTTTCTAAAATTTACATATACCTAATTTAAGTTAACAAAAACACTTTGAACATAGTCAATTAATCAAATTAAGTGTTTTTAACATCAAAAACATTAATTTAGTACCATTCAGGGGTAATTTCAATGGTTTCGGCAAAATTTTCAATTTCATCATTTTGAGCTATATCATATATTTATCATCATAATGATAATTTCACATCAATTTCACATCAATAACATATAAAACATAACATTTCAAATAATTTCATGAATGTATCGTGCGTGCTCTTTTCAAGATGTAACATCTCAGCTCTCGACAGGGAACTGTGTGATCCCATGTAAGATTCTTCATACACAAACCAACCTTGAAATCCTTATAGATAACATGTTCACAAGCATAACAAGCCTCACATATGTGCATGATGAGTTCTTATGATAACCTAATACCATACAAAAGAAAGGCATAATGAAATAAGAATAAGGCATAGAGATTGAATAAATTCGATTACTTATCTTATTAATGAATATGTTTGATACATCAATTCAAATGTCCCGCTCTGTGTGAAGCAAAGGGGAATATCCTACACTAAAGACAAGTCTACCAATGTTTGTTATCATGCCTAATGCTCATACAACATCCAAGACTGACTAGCTACTCCCCTTTAAACAATATTAGGAGCATAGTTGGATATAGCACATGATGAAACATTAAAATGTTTCACCTATCAAACCTCAAATATACATAAATTAAATATAAATAAAAAAATATTTATCTACCTTTGAGTATGAAAAACCTTCACTCTTTATAATAACAAGCAATGATTATTGACTAACAAACAATTGACAATGATCAACAATGGTCACAATCAGTGATGGTGGTTAATGATGGTGATGGTTAAGATTTAAACTTTAAATTTAATCAATTATGTTAAAAGTAATATTAAAACTTTTAATTTTTGATTGATTGAATTTGATATATATTTAATATATTTATATTTTTTCATATTTTTTTATTTTAAAACGAGATTTAAGTGAGTTTCTTCTAATTAAGCAGCATTTTCAAGCCCATTATTAAATCAAACGACGGTTCGTTTATCCGGTAATTGCTTGAACGCCTCAGCTACATGTCGTGTACTTTCTATCAAACACAATGCTCCAACAATAGGGGTTTAAGACTCCTCTCAAACAAAACCCACAACCTATTGATTCTCGGAGTTTATTACAGAATCAATATGTTCATGCTTTCGCGCTTTCTTAACAATCAAAAGCTTTGCTATCTCTTACATGGAAGCAAAGGTAACTCTTCTGCTCCCTATTTTCCTATGTAGAACATGTTAATTATTACATTAATATCTTTACTTGTGCAGTGATTTCATATGAATACACAGCTTCTTCATTTCAAGCACTTTACTCCACTCACATTGTTGGTGATACACCAATTCTTGTAAAGTCTTTTTCTTTCTTTTGTTTTCATTTTCATTGCTTGAACTTTTGGCTCGCAGCTTGTGCTTTTTGGTGCAATCCCATTCTTGATGGGTTTATTTGAATTTCATGTGTTTTCTTTTTGTCAATTTGGTAGGTTAGAGATTTCATTCATTCTGCATTATACGACCCGTTACATGGGTACTTTTCTCAAAGATCGATGTCTGTTGGAGTTCTCGAGCAAAGCATCAAGTTCAATCAGCTTGAAGGTGCTTCATTTTTTTCTTCTTTTGTACCTCACTTTGTTACTGCTAAGTTTAGTTGGAATCTTATTGCTTGTGATTGTTGATTTGGGTTTTGAGAAATTAATGCTAAAGTTGAAATCTTTAAAATGAATCACGCCCTCATCCCAAGTCAAGTGGTTCACCTGGCCTACACAGGTATTAAGGAAATTATTAGCAAACCTTAATTTCATGAAAAAACTTTAGCAATTCACTAACTTATCTTTTATAATTTCAAGTACTTTCTCATTTATTAATACTCTTTCATAATAAAATGCATTATTTGATTTGAGATGGAGGGAGTATGCTTTATACCTTACTTGTAGCACTGTTTAATTGTCTCAATAGTTCCTTTTTGGTATATAATGCATTGTTTAGATCGGTTAATTTGAAGTTTTGCAACAAAACACTGATATGATGATGTGCCGGAGTTGTTACTGATGATATCTAAGTTTAAGGCTTTGTTTGGATCAAGTTTTTTTCAAAATGTCATTTCATTTGTGAATGAGTATTCATTTGCTAGTTAATTCTTATGGATGATTTTAGTACAAAAACTTTTTAAATTGATTTAAACCAAATTCATTTACTTGAGATTTACAAATGAATTCCACAAATTTATGGTATTTATTTAAACCAAGCGCTACCTAAATGATGCATTGAAGATATCTTCTTGATGAACCAATCCACATTTTCTGTTGCATAAGCAGCCCGTTTATTATGGGAATATCATGCTGTCAACTATGTGATAATATGATGCTAACACCTTATAAGTTAGCATGTAGATAAGTATTTGAACCTTATTACAACTCGTTAGTTCTTTTGAAGTAGTTTTAGAACTTATACATTCTGCTTCCTTTTTGTGTTTTAGGCAGAAAAGCTTATGTGAACTTCTTGGATAAAATCTACAAGCAGAGTGACACATCTTGGTTTACCCCAGTGGAACTTTTCAAGGTAACCATCTCCCTCTGACCGTAGCATTCAAAATATATGTGCTTTCTTGTTTTTCTTTGTTGTTATTGATTCTCAGAACTTCTTCTATGGCTTGCATTTCTTTGTTTCAATATTGACATAACAAACATGAGGACTAAGGTGCACGTGTGTTGCCTAATGAGTTTTCCAAGGAAGTTCATGATGATTGTTTTAGATTTAGCAGCTAAACTAAAAGAAAAACAATTGAATTATGCGAACAAAACTTTGATGAAGTTGATGTAAAAAAATTGAATGTCCAAATAAAGAACAACCGCTTTCTCAAGGAAAAATGTTTGTGACTGCCATGTCCATTAAGCATTCTCCCTACTCCTGTTTTTGTTCTGTTTAATTTGTTGTCGTAAAGCCTTTCTACAAATGATCTTGTTCTATGCATTTCTTAACATGGAACTTCAAAATGTTGGCAAGTCTTTTCTTGACCATCTCATCTACACTAGCCTGGACATGCTCCATCACTTGTAAGGGCCTTTGTCAGTTCCTTTGACTTCCATTCTTGTGAACTTACTCGCCAAGTGGTGGTCTTACAAATTGTCATCTTTGGGCAAACAGTAGTTTTGGTAATGATAAATAATTTGTTAACAAGCACAATAAAATAAAGCGGAGCTTTTTATTATTATCCCCATTTGCTTTTCTTTCTTGCTCTTTGACACTGGATGTTTTCTTCATTGTAGCCCTGGTACGCCCATGCTATTGCTGAAGCCATAATGCGTACAGCTAACCTTTCAGTGCCACTAAAAGTAAGCATCATCTTTCACTCTTTCTCAATTATGATTAATGGCAGTCCGATGTCTGTGCTGTGTACTTGGTGTCGGCACGTAATATGGCATTTGGTTCTGTTTCTGTACTGTCTAGTCTAAGGGTGAGATGAAGCTTATTTGATGACTAGGGATAAACTTATTTGATCTAACTTGGACTTTTCAAGAATTAATCAGTAATGAACGTCAAAGTGCTATGTTTGATCATGCAATATATAATTTTGTTTTCTAAGAGACTAGGGACTCTGAAATATGTTGGAGCATCATGATAATATATAACTATATCAGGCATTGACTATTCAAACTTAGATTTCAGTAAACCTTGAATTATCTTCCTTTGGTCCTTAGTTTAAGGTTACAGCAACTTAATGTTTTGCATATTGTATGTTAATTCTTTTGTCTTCATAAGAATTATGCAGCTTTCATGGATAAATTGAATATGAAGTCACTTTTATGTCGCTTTCTCATTTATCAGTACTTGCTGAGTAACTTTAGTCTTAAAATTGATTCTGCTTCTGTACATTGTGCACCTCAGATATATGAAATTGGTGGCGGGTCTGGGACTTGTGCAAAGGGCATAATGGATTACATAATGCTAAATGCACCTTCAAGAGTGTACAACACAATGACTTATACGTACGTGAATTACTGTCATCTTAACTGTCAAAAATAATTCATTTATCAATTATAATACCGTTAACCTTATTCATGTGTTCTACCTTTGTTTAGAGGCATGTTGGTTACTATATGAATTATATATGGACTTGCACGTTGAACATGCATGTCTAATTCTTAGTTTGTGTTTCTTTTGTGCAGCTCAGTGGAAATCAGTCCGTCACTTGCTGAAATACAAAAAGAAACTGTTGGAGAAGTTCGAACTCACTTGTCAAAGTTTAGAGTAGAATGCCGTGATGCTGCTGACAGAAGTGGATGGGGTATAGATCCTCAAGTTCTGAACCTGCTCCTTTTCTCCCTCAAAAACTAAATTTTATTTCCATTGTCATCAATGGCTCAATATTCTAGTCACTTGTGTATTGAAAACCCAGACCAGTGTGAAACTACAATAAGATCAGACTCATTGGAGTGGCTGATTATAATACTTGTGGCTCTTCTTCTGTAATTTGTTTTCCCTAGTCAACGAAAGATGCAACTTAAATACGTCTGGATTGCACATAAAGTTTCAGGGCCTCATGAAAAACTTCTACAGATACCATACTCAGAATTGCCTTATGCACACATTATAATTGCTTCTTCAAGGATCGCCCTACAGAGAAAAAGATGAGCCTGAGATCATCTGCTTCTCAAATTAATGTTACTTCTTTATATTAATTTGCTTACTTTAATATTTTATGGTTTTTTTTTGAAGATAAATATTCTTTTAATGTTTTCTTTATTTAATTGTTCATCTGCCTTCTCTATTATGTATTTGTCTGACCCTAAACAAATTGAAGCTTCTTTGCTTTTTGAGCAGGGGATGTGGAGCAACAGCCATGTTGGGTGATAATGCTTGAGGTATGATTTTTCTTCAATTACTAGAATTTCACAAATAAATTATATACATCAGAGCAATAGCATAATCATGATTCATGTTCTGCTATTTATTCACACCACCGATCTTGATGCATGAGGTAATCATGGGGAATAAAGGATTTAACCAATGTCTGTACGACATGTGCAACACCTAATATGTTTCGGCATTCTTGTAATCATGGTGAATAAAGAATTTCTTCTCCATTTTTATTAAGAGAGGTGTTCTTGTTTTAATTTTGCATGTCAATACTATTACTCTAATAAATGCTTTGCATGCATATTTACATTTATTGTATTACTTTGTGTAGGTTCTTGACAATCTTCCACACGATCTCATCTATTCTGAAAGCCAAGTTTTGCCATGGAAGGAAGTGTGGGTTGAGAAGCAACATGACAGGTAAAAAGCAGTGTGATTCACAATCCATGAATTTCTTTTTCTCAGCATGTTTTAATTTTCATATCGTTACAAATCAATCAAAGAACTAGAAATAATTTCACACCATTAACTTAATTTGGTGAACCAAAATCTCATAATTGCCTTCGTAATTCTCATGTGAAACCACCAACAAAAACACCACCAACACGTATGCATGGCTTCATCGACTCATTAGATCTGAACCATTGATTATTCTTGGATTTTTTCATGACTGGCTTGCTGAGAAATCTTGGTAGAAATTGCATAGACCTATATTACTGGTCACAGTATTGTGCAGCCATAACATATGTTTTTAAATGTATCGTGTGCATTATATTGGTTGTTATTTTTGTTTTTGGTCCTTGTATCCTCTTAAAGATCTTATAAAATTGATTGGTAAGCCTTTGGATTGGACCTGCACAGATTGTTGCAATTCTGTGATTTTCTAGTTTTCCCACTTAACTACAAAATTATCCTCTTTTGTCAGCTGATATTTGCTTGAATGGGGCAAGTTGCAGGGATTTGTTAAAAAACATACTTAACTTTCCCACTTATCACTTGACAAATTGATTGATTGTAAAAGGTTTAGAATCTTGAGATTTCACATGAAGTTACCATAGCCCTCTAATTTATTATTTTCAGGTTATGAAGTTTTCATGGTAATATCTACAGCTGGACAACTTGCATGTCAACCTTGATTACTCAGGTGTTGCCCATTTGCAGGAAAACACTCTCTGAATTGTACAGGCCACTACAAGATCCACTAATAAAGCGCTGTGTTGAGATCATTGAATTGGACGGTAACCAATCTACATCAACAGCAAGAAGAATTTGGTCCAAGTTCTTCCCAAAATCCCGAAGATGTTGGTTGCCAACAGGCTGCCTGGTAAACAGTAAATTATTTGTTTTCTTTTTTGGGGTTGTGTTGCCTTATTCTTGTACTGATAATTCCTTGTACATGCAGAAACTACTAGAGGTTTTGCATGAGGCATTACCAAAGATGTCTTTGATTGCCTCGGACTTCAGTTACCTTCCTGATGTAAGCATACCTGGTGAGAGGGCTCCTTTGGTTTCAATCAAGGTGGAAATCAAATCACACCATTACAAGCATAATTTTCTCTTCTAGTTCAAGCTTTCTGGCACAGATTAGAACTGTAGGATTCAGAAGTTTAACCTGATGAATTTTTTATAAGGATGTTAAAAAAATCTTGGTCTTTAGCTGGAATTATAGTATATGAAAGCATAGAAAGTAGACTTATCTCTTAAATGCAAAGAACAAGCAGGAAAACATGCCACAGATGATTGATCCATTTATTTGATCTTATGGTCTACAGAAAGATGGTCGCAGCTCTGATTATAAAAGCTATCTGGAAGCAAAGGTGCTCTCTTGCTCTCCCTCTCTCCGTCTCACGAACATTTTCATTGCATCATGTTTATAGAAAATGTCTGGTGACTTGTAATGATCTTTTAGGCATCCTGATTACAGGGTGATGCCGATATCTTTTTCCCCACAGACTTTTGGCTTTTGGAGAAAATGGATCATTATTGTTCAGGATGGCTAAAAGTGCATGCAGATAAATCTTCAAAGCAAGCAAAGAAGAGACGGACACTTGTTGTAAGTTATTTCTAACAATCATCAACCGTTTCCTTTCTTTTCAAAATCACTTTGGAAGCTTATCGTTCCAAACCTGGCAGTTGGTTCTCTCAGCACGTCACTGACAGAAACTCGTATCTTATGTAGCTTGACACTTCATCATTCATGGAAGAGTTCGGGTTGCCCACCAAGACAAGAACCAAGGATGGATACAACCCACTTTTGGATGATTTCAAGAATACTAAATTTTACCTCAGTGTTCCTACGCACAACATCAAGTAGGCTGTCTGATAGAGTGGGTGAAAAACATAATGAAATTGACATCCTGCAACAAAATCTCATTAGAAGCATATACTTGAGGACAATAATGGACGGAGCGTTGGAAGATCAATAATAACTTGTAATCTCAATTCTTTTCTGCCTTGCATTGATTGCAATCAGTTCTTTTCTTCTCTTGTGCAAGGATAATCGTATCATGTTCAAATAGTTTTTTTTTGGAAGTTACCATGTCCTGCTTCTCATGATTCAAGTTTCTTTGAGGGTACAATTAACCGAGTTACATCTGCAATGTGAAACATGAAGAGAAGTCGTGGACGAAGCATTACATGAACCATTTTACACGGTCAAATTGCTTTTGTTCGTGGAGGACATGGAAAAGATTTTTCAAGCAGCTGCGAGGATGGTGAAATGTCAATCAGCGTTGGTAGCTGAAGCAGAGACTCTCTCAGGAAGTAGTGAGATACATAAATTACAAGTAAAATTTCAGGGATTATTGTCGAGTCCGATGATTGCTGGCAATGCACATCGTATAGATGTTATTTCCTGGGAAATTGCTCCTAGTTAGGCGCTGTTTTACGAGGCATTTGCCATGTATCTAGAAAAAGCTAAGATGTCATGAATTGGTTTATCCAGGCAATCCTTGCGCCATGCAAAGTCTAAAGAGCTTGAACATCTCGAAGTGGATGTTTCTCGTGAATAATACCATTTCACCATATATTCATAATAAAAAAAAATAGCTGTTTGTTTTTATTATAATCATGCGGGGTGATATGCCCCTCCACGGGAAACTTGTTCTCTTCTGCCTCTGCTTGCCTCAATCCCGCATTTACAACAGATGGACCAGATATTGAAACAATTATGAAGAAAAACTAATATGACGAGCAGGCATTAAATAAAACAGCTAAAAATAATAAAACCATTTCCGATAAAATCTGTGTATTGCGTGAGATTAACCGAAATAACTACCCATGAAGCTAATCCACTCAAAATCAGGAATCGTCGACACAACAGAATTTAGCTGCAACAATAATAATATCTCAAGTTTTCCCTCCTCAAAAGCAACACTATCAAAAATCAATACTTGATAGGAGTAATAATATCTAGCTGGGGTCCAAGCTTCTCCTCTGCAATCTTTTCAGCTTGATTCCTTAGCTTTGTCAGCTGCTTCTTCCTCTCGTAGGCCACTTGAGCCCTCTCCTTTCTCTTCCTCTCGAGTTCCTACATTGAATCATACAACAAGGTCAGCCTACATTCATTCATCTCCTCGAGGAAAACAAAAAACACACAACATAGAAACATCCAATTATTTGGGAAAATTAAAAACACGAAGATCGTAGCAGCTGGTTCCAACTACATACCTTGATAGTCTCATAGTGGTTCCATCCAACTTCAGAAGAAAGTCTGCCCAGCAAACAGTACTTGTGTCCAGCTTGCAGCCTCAAAACCCTGAGATTTCCACAAAATCAAGCAAGATCAAACATCAGTCTAACTGACAGAAGTCAAAAAAAAAAAACAAAAAAAAAATCTCCAAAGACTCACTTGAGAGCATCAGGGATAACCATCCTCTTCATCTTATCATATGGGGGAGGAATACCCTCGTACACCTTCAATCGAGCAAGAGCAGCCTCTCCACGCTTACTCTTATGGGGAATCATCCTTCAACAAACAAACACAAAAAACTTTGAATACAAGTAGAAGCAGAAAAGCACATAGACATGCATTTAAATTCTCCACAGCAAACAAATTAGCCACTAGAAGCCATTAAATTTGGATGACTAACCTACAATAAGACCTTTAAATCCTATAATGGTATCTTTTTTTATATATACAAAGCAATGCCTGCAAACAAATCTTGGAATTTAAATATAGCTCTAAAATGAGTAAGTAACTAACACTTTTAACACTAGAAAGCAAGTCATCGAGGACTAGCTCAAAAACTAAACGCACAAACGTTTATTCTCAAAAAAAAAATCAATAAATCAGAGCTGTAATCTGCTCCTAAAATGTCATCAATCTAATACAATCTAGACTTTGAAAATCAACAATAATGCAACTTTCAACTACTCAAAGCAAACAAGATTAAGAAGAATTCAAAAAATGCCAACAACACTCAAGCGCTAACTTCTCATCCAAACTCACCAAAACTTAAATTTCGACAAAATCAAACACGGAAAATCCAGTAAAACAAAAAATGAAAAACTTACCCGCGAATAGTACGCCAGAGGATCTTAGAAGGAGCACGGAAATGAATAGGACCATGAGAAGGCTTGGTATTCATGCGTTTACGCAAGAATCTCATGTACTTCATTTTTTGCCTGACTAAACCACCAGAGATGCATATCTCTTCACATCTCACAACCACAACTTTCTGGCCATTCAAAAGCTCTTTGGCAACAATTGATGCTAACCTACCCAGCATGTGGTGCCTCGCATCCACCACCACTCTCTTCGCACAGATACCTGAACCTGACACCATTCTTTCTTCTCACACCTCGGCCTAGCGGCTGCAGAAATTAGAATGAGTGTGAAATTAGGGTTCTTCTCGGTGAAGGGAGTTTTCTCAGGGTTTATATGGGTTTGTTCATGGTTAGGGTTGTTTTGGGCTTTCTCAAGCAACTGATATTATATCGGGCTTTTTCTTGGGTATCACTTTATCTAAGGGGTACTACGAGAGGGCTAATTTGCCAAATAACAAATTCCATAAAATAATTAAGGAAAGTTATATTTATATATCTATTTTTATTTTTACTTTTATTTTTTTGTTAAATTTGATTGGTAGAATTATATTTATAAATTTATTATTTTTATATTTATTATTTTTTAAAATTTTAATTATTATTTCTTCTTCTTCTTACATATATTAGATTTACGTTAGATATTATAGTTGTGCTATTATCAATTTCGTTAATATCGATTTTTTATTTATTATTATATCATTTTAATCATTTTTCATATTTTTAATTCTAATAAAATATTATTATTATATATATCATTTAAAATTCTATTACAACACATCATTTTAATTTTAATAGAATTCTATTATAACACATAAATCTATTTCTATTACCATACATATTATTTAAAATTATATTATTATACATATCACTTTTACAATAAAATTTTTATCTTTTTAAAAATTTTTTATTATATATATCATTTAAAATTCTATTTTAAAATTATGATTATGAATTTTTAATTGATATAATTGTATATTCAAATTTAATTGATTAATATTCCTAAAATTTCAATTGAGATATTTTATATGATTAAATCTTTATTATTTATTATATTAATTTAAAAATTTAAAATTACTTCAAAACAAATTATATAATGCAATAATTTTAATAATATTTTGATAAAAAAGTAAATTTTCATCAATTGAAATTAATAAAAAATTTCATATATTAGCTATTAAATTAATAAGAATAATTACTGTTTGTGATTTTTTGTAATTGTGGTAGAAACAATTACTATATTTTATCTTAACCAAAAATTATACTTCATCAATCCATTTAACTGACCTTTAAAATATAAATTTGAAAATATAAATTTGAAAAGACTAAATCAGATATTAATAATGTGATATATTTTTGTAATTTAAAAATCTTATTGAAATCCCTAGAACTGCTGGCAACACGTGCGATTTATAGTGGTTCGGCCAACTCTTGCTTACGTTCACTTTCTCCTAAGTCTCAACTTAGGGTTCAACTAAAATTCAATCTATTACAACAAAGGATTCACAAATGAATCCAATCTCCAGTGTTTTCAAGGCTTACACTCTAACCTTTATAATTTCAATCCTTACAATCAACTCAAATACACAATAATCCCTAATGGATTAATCTCACACCAACCCAACAAAGATTGCAATTATACACAAAGAGTAAATAAATAAACAAGCTTAAACTTACTTGCAACATATGAGAATAGCTAAAAAACGAATGCTCTGTAATGGTATTTTCGTTAGCAAAGAAAATATGAAAGTTGTATTAAGAAAACTAGCCGTTTCTCAGACTTTAAAACCTAATTTCTAAGTCGCGTATGGCCATACTGTATTTGTACACCCGTATGGATTCAAAACTAGCCGTTGGAAAATGGGAGGGAACTGTGGTACGGTCGTACCATCACTTGGTACGCCCGTACCAAGTTAAGTTTCCTGACAAACAAATTTTTCTGCGAGTTCGCGTACGACCGTACCACCCATTGGTACGCCTGTACCTAAGCAAGTTTACTGATAAACTAAATTCCTGAGAGTTGACGTACGGTCGTACCCACCAATGGTACGCCCGTACCAAAACCAATGGAACAATACTCACTTGGTACGTCCAGGCGTCTGGTTGTACCATTCACAGACAATAGTTGGTACGCCCGTACCATATATAAAAACACTTGGAAAATTGTAAATAACTTAAATCGACTCACACGTGACACAACACTCAAAACCTAGGGTCTAATATTCTCCCCTTTTTTGATGTTGGCAATCAATTTAAGTTTAATTTGCAATGTACATTCAAAAGACATTTTGTTTTTTTTTTAAAAAAAAAATATTTTGAAATATTGGAAATCTCCCCCTTTGTTTTGGAAAATATGCCATACAATAAAAAATACAATCAAGGCATCAAATAACAACCAAAATACACAGAGATGAGATAAGCAAATGAATACAATCATCAATCATCAAAACACATAAATTGAATAAACATCATCATATATATACAAGATAGAAAATGATACAATATTCAAAGAAATAAATATACATACAATGAAAAATAACAAACTACACCACAAGAGTCCTAAACATATAATAAACTAAAAATCTTCCCCTTTGACAACATCAAAATAGAGATGATCACTCAGGGTCATGAGGAGGAGAGGGACTCAGTGGAGGTACAATAAAAGGATCTATCGCTACACTGATAGAATGAAGAGTCGCTGTGGTAGTAGTCTGGAACTCACGAAACTCAGCGATATGAGCATGGAACTGCTTAGTAAGCTGAGCATTCTGTTGGGTAAGAAGTTGGAGACTAACCATCATAGAAGCAAGCTGCTGTGAGATAAGAGCTAAAGAGGCAGCAGTAGGAGTAGCACCAGCAGAAGGATCACTAGTAGAAGGATCACCAGCGGAAGGATCATCAGTAATTGGAACAGAAGACTCAAGAGTAGCACCAGATGAGGAACCAGTTGTAAAATGTCTCTGACGCTTGCGACTAAGTACCGCCTGACGTGCAATGTCATCAGAGGGAGGAGCAGGCTGGTCTCGCCACTCAGCAGGTGTGTCGTCGGGAAGAGGAACCTGCAAGTGATGGAGAATCTCTACAGCGCACCTGCCATAGAGGGAAACAGTGTCATTGGGAAGGCTTAATGACTGAAGGTGTCCGAGACGTCTGGAAATATACTCGGGATGCAGGACGTACTCATCATCAGCAGTATGTTTAAAGAGCATCAAATGGTCAATGAACGAAGGTCAAGATTAGGACCACGAGGTCCTGGAGAGGGAGTAGAAGAAGGAAAAGCCCTGAGATGCTGGCAAATGTGATGAATGATAGGTCCAAAAAGAATGGCCTTGCCAGGCATCTTCTGGACACCGACCTCATGGAAGGAGGTCTGAAGCCAACGTCCAGACTGGATAGGTGTACCCGAGACCATGCAGTAGAGAAAGAGGAGGTCTGGGCCAGTCATAGTGTCATTCGACTCAGATCTCCCGAAAATGAGATAGGAGATGAGCCGATGATAGTAGAATAGGGTGGGAGATTTAAGGCACGAGGCCTTCTGGCGAGAAGGCCAGAAAGCAGTGGGGAGTGCAATTTGACTCCAGAAGGCATTGCGGTCATATACCACAGATTTGGCATTAGAAATGTCCTCAGTAGGAAAGCCAAAAATGGCATCAAAGTCAGAAGGGGAGAGGATATAGTGTCTCCTGAAGAGACAGAAGGAGCAAGAATAGGAGGTAGAAAGAGAAAAAGTCTGTAGGAACTCAAGAGAGACAGACTGAATAAAATGATTAGGAAGGAAGGCAAAATCTGACCAGTGAATGTTGGCCAGATAGCCTAGAACATCATCCTCCAATCTGCTAATACGGAGAGTAGGATGACATGCAAATCGACAGTGAGAGAAGACTTTCTCACTCAAACTGGATGTCCTCTCGGCAGAAGCAGCAGTAGTGCCACGAGGGCCAGAGCCGGGAGGGACAGTGCATTTGACTCTCCGTGAGGAAGAGCCACCACCCGAGGCAGGATCAGACATAGTTAAAAATCAGTGAAAAATAATAAAACAGTGAAAAACTGAAGTTTTTGAAATTTTGGCAGAAATTTGACGTAAGTTAAAAAACTCAAAAATAAAACCTGCGTAAAAATCAATACAATTTGACACAAGGGTTCAAAATATAATCCTAAGCAATAAACTCTAAAGAACCTAGAGCTAAATAGGCCTAGAATAATCAAAAATTGAAAATAACTGTAAAAAGGCAGTGAATAAAGCAGTAAAATAATTAAAATGGAATTAAAAAGTAGTTAAAGGAATGAAAACAAACCCAAATAGACGAACGGGAGAGGATTAAGCAAACTGCCAGAGGTTGGGAGAGGTTTAGAGAGGAGGGGAGATGAAATTTGAGAGGAAATCTGAGTGAAAATGAGTTGAAAACTGAAAAAATGAGTTTTTAAACTGATTTCAGTGTCGCATACGAGTGTACGGGAATCACGTATGGCCGTACGAGTCAAAAATGAACTGAAAAATGAGATTGTGTATAGTCGTACAGACATATCGTACGACCGTACGAGACACAGACATTTGGAATTCAAGATCCCGTACGGGCGTACCTCTTAGGCATACGACCGTACGAGGAAACAAGAAGAAATTCTACACGAGGACCCATACGGGTGTACTACATTTGGTACGGCCGTACAGTCATAGGTACGGTTGTACCGACAAGATTACAGGTCATACCAGACTTGACAGATTCAAAGGCAGGAACCCGTACGGGTGTACCAACAGTACGTACGGCTGTACGGGGACCAAAAAACAGAAAAATTTTGAAGGAATATTGGGAAATTCCTAAGGATTTCTAAGTCCACCATCATTCCTATTTCAAAAATGACCCATCTATCGTCCCTAATTCATGTTTGATAAAGTCCAATCGTTCTTCACTTAGGGGTTTAGTAAAAATATCGGCCAATTGGTGAGTGTATCAACAAAATCTAATACAACCTTCCCTTTTTGCACATTATCATGTAGGAAATGATGTCTAATATCTATGTGCTTAGTCTTAGAATGCTGAATGGGATTCTTAGAGAGGTTAATTGCACTAGTGTTATCACATTTAATGGAAGTACAAGAAACACACATGTTGTAATCCCTTAATTGTTGTTGAATCCAAAGAACTTGAGCACAACAACAACCTGCGGATATATATTCAGATTCTGCAGTAGATAAGGACACATAATTTTATTTCTTGCTAAATCAAGAAACCAAACAATTACCTAGAAAGTGACAAGTACCTGAGGTACTTTTCTTATCAAGCAGATTATCAGCAAAATCAGCATCGGAATAAGAAATTAAATCAAAGCAATCATTCGTAGTATACCATAAATCATAATGCATAGTTCCAATCAAATATTTGAAAATCCTTTTTATAGCACTCAAGTGGGATTCCCTAGGAGATGACTGAAATCTAGCACACATACATACAGCAAACATGATATCCGGTCTAGATGCAGTTAGATAAAGTAAGCTGCCAATCATACCTCTATACTTCTTTTGATCGACTAGCTTCCCACTTTCATCTAACGACAATTTGGTAGTTGTGCTCATTGGAGTCTTGCTTGCTTTAGCATCTTCCAAGCCAAATTTCTTGAGCATCTCTTGAGTGTATTTGAATTGGTTGATGAAGATTCTATCTTCGCATTGCTTCACTTGAAG